>CM024170.1:9708365-9888365 GCA_013433145.1 Ascaris suum | reverse complement strand
TTAAAAGAACGTATTCCTGATTTTCATCCTGTTATTTTCGCAAAAATCAACAAGTTGTTGTCCGCGTGGATTCCGCGTTCCCAATCCAAAATTCCCAACTGACTGCTTTCCTGGTATTCGTGCTCCAACTATTGCGTTAAAATCGCCCATTATATCGGTGGATGTAGATCGCTTTTCATTAACTACAGCTGTCAGGTCATCCAAGAATTGCGTATATTCTTCATTGCTTTGGCCTCCGTGAGATGCATATATTTGAATTAGTCGCATGTTTGTTTTCCTATTGATCTTAATTTTGATTTGCGCGATTCTAGGAGATTGAGAAGAGAATGACATTATCTTAACCTTCCATTCTTTCGAAACATAAAATCCGACTCCACCCCGCGATGTCTCATTCTCTCCCCGGTAAAACAAGCAGTTACCGTTTGGCCGGTCGACGGCCTCTTTGCCTTTCCTTCTTATTTCTGCTAGGCCGACTATATCGAAATTGATCTTTGACGCCTCTTCTTCCAATTCCTCCAACCGATCACTCGAGAGCAGCGTCCTTGCCTTATACGTACGTAGGTTAAACATGGTCGCGTGAAGGTTAGGGCTTAGGCTTGTCTCCTGCCCGTTGGATGCTGACGAGTCGATTCACCGTTATTCCTCTTGTGATGGTCGGAGCTTACTTGAAGCCGACCGCGCAGCAGCGAATGTTGAACGAATAAAAAACAACGCGGAAATTGAAACCATACAGAACATTGTTTATACTGCAATGTCTTTTGGCGAGCTGAAACTGATATGCACGTTGACTATGGGGATGGGCAAACTGAAATATTTCTAATAGCTGGATGTCAGAAAACCCGAATACTATTTACTTATTTTAGAAATGAATGTTGAGGTGGTGATCTGTGATAATATGGCGCATAGGGCACCGATGAAACTAATTTCACGCAAGATAATGATTACGTGGGGTAGGAACATTCAGTGCAGAAGCCCACAGACAAATAAGAGCGTCATAAGCGGACTGTGAACGACTCTGATGGACAAGCAGCAGTCTTTTTAACCACCAATTATCTGTTACAGTTAATAGGTGTAAGCCGGGTTACTTGATTCAATCATATTTCCGGCTATGATGTAAGGTGCAGGGTTGGTTAATGAAGAAGGAAAAAGAGTAGAAATTCGTGGTACCACAAACAGCGACATCAAATCCCGTGGGTGACATTTCCCTCAGAGGCTGAATCAGGCATGAAGTATTACAATTCTGCAGCCAGCCTGAACAGCAAAATAGGTCACACCCATTCGTGGCGCAGAAGGGTTAGGCTAAACACTTCCTCTGGCAGAATTGATGGACTTCCAGAATAGCCAACCAAACCATGCTAAAAGCCAAAGGCAGCCTGGCCAACAAAAAACCGACTGAACTGGCATTATGCCAAGCATTTTCAGTCGGGGATGATGGAAAATGAAGTAGAATGGATTTGTGTTGATTTGCTTCTTTGTGCAGGATAGTTTTGCAAGTACGACGAACGAAGACAAATTTGGAAAGGTGAACAGGGAGTAAGTAGTTATTAATGATCAACTTGCAGCTCCCCTATTAAGCGGAGTTTTGCTCATCCATTGTCTGTCATGCAACACTTCTATGTGATAGGCCAAACGCCGAAGGAATTGAGGAATTAAAAATAGGGAAGAAAATGTTCGTAGATGAGAGCTGACCCTCAACAAATTTCTCGACAAATTACTCAACTTTGAATGGTTTCCATTCCATTGATCCATCATCGTCAGCCTTTATAGTTTTTATCCCTGCATGTTACCATAATGCTGCTATACTATTTAGTTGAATAAATCCTTCAGGCATCTATTGAGATTTAGGGCTCATCAAAGATCACTCGCAAATTTCTTATGGATACAAGTTTTTAGCTTATTTCATCCTTCACAGCGTCCTTTTCAACACCATCCCTTTCTCCGTTCCCCGATTTCCTCTCTCCGCCTTAATTTCTAACCGCATGCAAAGTGTTCATCAACTCGACTTCGGTGCCCTTTAGAGATGAAATGAAAAAGCCTAGTAAGGGACGGGCGAAACGTACTTCCACTGGCCGTTATGAAAATCAGTTTGTCACATATATTTATATCAAAAAATTCTATCGATATATTAGAGGGAAGTTCAACATAGGAGACAACATCGATTTTCTTCCTTACAATTCCACAAACACCATCATTGACGATAATATTCGTGCCCGCTTTTTTAAAAGCTTTTTCGTAAAGGCACACAAATGATGGCAACGGTCAGAATCTTGATATACCCATCGTCGTCCTCCACTCCATCTTCGTAGAATATGCCGATATCAACTGAAGCTTGCTTTTATGTATTTAACAATTAAGCTATAGATCTTTGGAAGAATTATAGACCTTCTTGAATTAATCAAAGAACTAAATTTCGATTACAGATCTATTTTCTCAATATCGTGGACAAGCATAGCTATAAAGGTTATCGTTCGAGATTCGCTTTGCAATTATTTCGTTCCAAATGAGTTATTCAGCCTGAACCAGCTTGGTTTCTTAAAGAGAAAGTCAACAATTTCTCAAATGTCGAGCGTTGCAGTGACGGAGTTCCGGTGCCGAATGATCGAACTCAAAGGATTTTGTATGCGTCGATTATTCTGCTGCATTCGACACCATCAATCATGAAAAAGTTGTGTTTAAATTATCCTATTACAATATGGCGGGAAAGCTTCCAAATTGTATTCATTGTTTTTATATATTCGGCCAGATAACGTATTGGACCCCATCTTATCCCTAGTATATGTGAAGGATGGCAAGGATGGCTTGACTAGTACCTGCTACCTTTTGACTGAGGATTTGAAGAATTACAGATCGATTAATGAGTGATCCGCCCCACATTTTAAAGCGCTTCAGTTTGGTTCATATCGCCTTGCCCAATGGTCTAAATAGGATATTAATAGCGAAAAATGTCACGTGTTGCATATTGTTTCCAAGCATTAATGTCCATTACGAATCTCTGAGGTTTCGTTTTTACTGTCTGCACCATCCGAGACTCGGGAGTTTCGTTGATGAGTCTTTGCATTGGGAAGGCTATTCGCTGACTTCTAGGGCATTTGAGGTAGCAGATTGTGTTTGACTTGCAGTTTGCTAGAGCTACATTCAACAATCTACGAACGCCTTCATTGCTTACTGTCGTCCTGTTCCTCAACATTTCTGTTTGGTCGCCACATTTGAAATCGGAAATAGAAGTATTGGGAAATATGAAGGTACGTTTCACGAGAATAGCTTTTCGAAGTTCTTTAGGCTCCACAAGGTTCGAAATATGAAACTCATCTCTGAATTTTCAATCGAAAAGCGCTTGAATATGGTTGCTCCTCATGCAATGTTTCAAAACTGTTAATGGATGCTCCGATAGTGCATTTGGTTCAATGTTTTCTTACTGCGTCAATGTAAGTTATCATGAAATCATAGCTTTCAATCGTTTCCGCTAGTCTCATCACTGAATTCAGTTTATAATTCTTTTCCATTTGATATCATCAGACTTTGAAATAAACTTCCTGCTGCTGTCTCCTCATCGCCTCCTATCTTTCTGCTCAATGTCCTTTCAGCACTTCGATCTCGGGAAAACCTATGAGTATGTGTCTAGCTGACACCGATTTTTTGCTTATCCCGATCGCATGCTTTACTGCTTCGTCTGTTTCCTTTGATTTTTTGTGTTATTTTGCTTACGAAGTGAAGATTGCACAATGCAGTCACTGCTTCCGACTTTCATAAGTAACGTAAATCTTTTTACAGCTGGCTGCACTTCCCCTGACGGCATCCCATACACATTCCTCAAAACAATAAATAAACCGCAGATAACGCTTCGGCCCCATTTTGTCATTTATTCTGTCGACTGCTCGTTACTGGCTCAATTCCTACTTTGTAGAAAGAAGCAATAATTCGACATGCACATTAAAAAGGATCCAAGATGAAGCCTCAAAAATTATCGGATCAGATGGCTGTCACTTGTGCAGTGTTCGTGGAGAGGCTGTTGCTAGTGTCAAGGAATATGTGAATACAGTCTTCTTATTCTCTCCATTTTAATTCCATTTTAATATGGCTTCCTTCACAATAGATCACCTGCAGGCTTTTCAGAGTTGGCTTTCACATACTGACCACGGCAGCTCTACTTATTGTGTTCATTTAGACTTCAGGAAAATGCTGATTCTATTTCGTTGCTTGAGCTGCTCCACCAAAAGTTACTGTGGACTTAAGAGTCTCTGCTGCTTTGGCTCTGCGACTTCCTTTTCGATCATTCCGGGTCTTTATCCATCGGAAACCCCATGTGTCATTTTCAATAGGCAGCAACAGCTCCTTTTAGATCTATTCATAGCCCTTTCCTCTTTAGCGTTTTCATCAATGGTCTATTCGATTGTCTTGCATTTTAATCGAATTGTTAGATCTTTGCAGATGACGTCAAAGTTTTCACCGCCATAAACAACTTTCAGAACATCTTCATTTGTACCGAGCAGCGGTCATGTAAATCGCTGCTCCCTCTATCCTCATTCGATTTAGACCACCGAACCCTGCAAATCCCACTCCACTTTAACCGTTCTGCACACGCAGTTTCTTGCTCAGTTAAAGATCTGCGATTACGATACACAAAGAGTTCGGATTCTACGTTCACTTCCCCGCTGTTGTAAAAGAAGTAAATGCAAAGACTTGGATTATGCTGGAAGCATTCTCTTCCATAAATCCTTTCTCTATAAAAGATTATTTAGAGTCGACGTTCATCGGCTTCACGAGTAATCCTCCACTGGAGGTCTCCAGTTGATTCTTACGACGATAATCACTACCGAAACTTGATTGTGAACGTTCAAAGAAACTTCACTCTTTGATTATTTAGAAGATATTTCCATCGGTCATTAGTGGTTCATAACTAAATGCAATGCTGTGCTCTAGGTTTGCAAACCTTTAAGCTATGTCACATTCACTTTCGTCTCAACATAGTTTGCAACATTGTCCACAAAAAAAAGACCTCATTGACGAATTCTTCAATTATTATCCCTCTCAAATGGCCGCATTTCCTCGGCAAACTCTTTCGAAGTTTTTATTAATATGTGCACAATGAACATTTGGAAACTTTTTTCGAACAAGGTCACAAAGACATCGAATCCTGTAACGAACGAAGAAAAAATTACCAGAAATAATTGGTTTCACTTCTCCAATTAGGGAATACTGAGCCTTCCTCAGTCCACCCTCCCCCCCCCCCTCCTCTTCTCCCTCTTTTATTGTTGATTCTGCTCCAGTTCGTTTTTCCAACGTGCACACATTTTCTAACTTGTTATGATAGCCTAGGTACTGACGTATTGCTCTTTCTCCATCAGTTATTCTGGCCATTATACGCTGTCGACATTTCTCCTTTTACTGCCTTTCTTGTAAATATGCATTGTTTGGTTCGAAGTTTTCAATATATTTGTTACCCGTGTAATTTAGTTTCATCCATACATTCTCTTCTTTTCTAACTCACTTCTCAATCTCACCTATCGCCACATTTGGCAGTTAGTGTTGTTCGCTTTTATGCTTTATGCCGTACATTTTATCGATGCAAAACAACAACTTTATGCGTTCATAACGGAATCATATACAATCAACGTGATGCCATCAAATGACTCTTCCTGCGCTCAGTTCCCTATGAGAAAAATAAACAAGAATTAAAACAATCCGCCATGCTTCCACTGATTTCATTTGCAATCGCACAACAACGACATGGAAGTTAGGGTTGGGAGAATATGACAACGGCAATTTTGTATCCAATAAAATGAGATCAGCCACGACTACAACGCCTTAACGACGTACGGATAATGCAACAGCCTAGCCCAACACTTATCATTCGCCATTTCCTTGCAAGATCCCTTCGGAGAAATTAAAGCTCAAGCTAAAACGGAAAGCCGCCAGCATATTCAGACACATCCAGGCTCGCCATGCCACACGCAGTTGAGTGGTGGGAAAACGATTTCATGATGGACCCTCGAGGCCAAAGCAGCCTTACCAACCTATTGCAAGCATCCAGGGATCAAAAAACTCTGCACTAATTACAAATAAGATGCTGAAAAAAACAGCAGCAGCGAACGATCCGACCGCAATCTCGCACCGTTGCAAACGGAGCCACATTCAAGTGCACATAAATCGACCAGCACGCCCTTCTTCATATTCATAAGCAGATAAAGCAGAACTCCTTCGACCTTCCCTGCTTTATGAAAAAATAGTTTGCGGAGGTTCCTAGTTCATTCTGCATGACATAATTTCACCACATGGCGAACCCACTACTGCAACACGTTTTGCAAGAAAACCTCCCAACCATCCCACCATGAAAACCAACATCAGTGACACAATAACAGCAAAACTCTAAGTATTCCGCCTCACCAGGCAAGCTAATAATATCAGTATTGAAATATTGCAATTGCCGTTCCGTTGTAACGTGATTTATATATTCGCACTAACCAATATGCAATGTTTCAGAAATTGATCAAACGATTAGAAATCATTTTTATATATATTATTCAATCATATCAATGTCATCAATATGGACAAGAAAGGACGCACAAGTATAAACAAAAGTCGGAAGAACAAAATTTAGAACTGCTAAACATAATCAGCTTAATTAACCTCACCAAAGATCAGATAGAGAAATAAATGGTGAGAAGGAAAAAGAAACAGAACGAAAGATATATTTGAGAAAAAACAATACATTATTATTCTATGTTCTTTCCCGACTGCACTCAAAACGCTATCCTCCAAAAAAAGAAAAAGAAATAACACCAACCGATTTTTCTCTCGCCTAAATTTACGCAGACGATATAAAAAGATGAAAGATGAAACGATATAAATTAACTTTCGAGAACATAGTGGGAGAAAACGTGAAAAAATATGACAGAAATCGCAGAATAAATGCGGACAGAGCGTTCCAAAATTTCCAAAAAAAAAACAAAAACAGATGAAACGGCGGCCGTATCTCTTAAAAACTGCATGACGTGCAAATAAAGAACAGCTGAGGATAATACCCCCTGCTTAAAACATCAACTACTCATATTAGCGCTAATAAACGCATTATTTTACAACAATAAAAATTATTCTCATTGCAGGAAGCAATATTCAATTTTTTTCTCTATTTCCCACAACGATTCCTAGCATATATATAAAGCAAATCACTAGGAACGACCGCATCCTAATCTTCATTCAATAAAGTGGCATTCAAAACAAGTCTCATATCACAGCAAAGATATATAGGAACAACATTCTCCCAAAACGCTTAATACGACAGCACAATTCGCAAAACAATCATAGCGGACTCATTCATAATGTTTGTACAACAGGCATTTGAGATAGAGACGCAAGTCGGCCCTTGTAGCACTCGAGCACTCGCAACACCTCAAATTTCAGCATATTCCCATATCGAATCCGATATGTGATATACAGATAACTTGAAAAATAAGCTCTAAGTGCTCGAACTCGACCACAGCCCCATATTTGATGGACTTCTTGACGAACGTCGGTGACAAGTTTTTCATTTGTCATTAAGAGTCACCCCTTGTACTACATACTGCAGCAATGTTTCGATGCAGATAAGAGAACGCCGTTTTCGAAAGTGGTGGGGACGACCTCCTCACGAGCTCCACCTGAGCAACTTGCACAACTACACCATAACATAAGCGCCTAGGCAGCATTGCACCGCCTTACACTCACGACCTTCGCCGCATTCATTCATCACCTATTGCAGTAATCGGCAAATAATCCCTATTCTTCCTGCCTATCGTGCCAGCATTAACTATTCGGAAAGCAATGTAACAGTTCCCCTGAGAGCAACTGCATTAGAGAAACGCCTACAATAAAAACTTTGAATGTTTTTACACTCAACAAACTTCTAGTAAAACCTGCTGAGACCCTTTATAAGAAAGAGCGAATGAGATCGTCAAGTGCTTAGCAAATGCCTGCAGAGATTGCCGTTTCTTAACAACGAACCATGCAGCGAGGCAGCAACAGAGAGTGTGTGTGAACGCTCGAGAGACGAATGAAAAACAACGTAAAAATAGCGCGGTTGGAGCAACGAACTGCGCCACAGGCGCGCATCACATTACTATATACAAACAACAACAAGAACGTAAGCAAAACAAACTCAAAAGCTAGCGTCTTTTAATGGACTGACTCTATGCATGTGCATAACGCGCAAAATGCGCGCAAGATCGACATTTGGAGAGAGATAGAGAGAGGATCAGTTGGAACGGGCGGATGGAGGGGAGAGAGCGCACAGTGTTGCTTGGGAACTTGATGCCAACCATGACGAAAGAGCATAGGGGTATAACAAAACACAACACCGCCACCCAGGTATTAACCAATAAAGAAGGGCAGGCAGGCACAATGGCGAGAGACTGACAACACACCGAACACAACAATGAGAGTCACAGACAAGTTGCGAAGCATACACCCGACGAACGATACGAGGGCGCATGCCCCGCGTGGAGCCAATGTCCATCAACCTATATCACAACAGATAAAAAAAGCGTTTCCATACAACAACCAACCATCCAACTAAAACGCAATTTGAAAAACAAACAAAGAAACGTTTCAGATCAAGGAGAACACCCACAGCGACTCCAGGCATAGAACTTCATGAGCCGACACAGACACACAAAAACAAACAACCCGTTTGGCAGCTTTAAAAGAGCAAACACATCGCAGCACACATCACCCACCTTTCCACCAAGCCTTTTCATGGGCACTGCCCCATCAAACGACACCTATTCGAAATACCAACATAACGCTCGCGGCTATGTTGGCAAAGAAATATCGCATCTTGAAAATTAACTGCATCCGAAATATGCAACTTCGATTCAAAATATTTGCTCATATGAAAAAGGGTCAGTGAACAAAAAAGCCAGCAATTCCTTTCCATAACCGTGGCCTCCGGACTGCTCTCTAAACAAACAACGAACTTCTCCACGGTACATAACAATACCGGACTGGTGGAATGAGTGCCACGAATACCGACGTCGCCGCTATTGACGGCAAGCAGCAAATCGGACGGCCAGGATTCGATAATGACTTGCGGGAGAGGGGCAGTGAGACGCACCGATGAAAGAAAGACGTTGGACTAAGCAACAACTCATCGATATGGCTGCTGATCCTGACCCACTGCACCCTGTGGCTGCATTTGCTGTGCTCCTCCAGGTTGCATCATTGGCGATGGAGCTAAACCACCAACTGATGGCGACCGACCTATTGGTGGAGATCGAACCTGCAAATCGAACGCGTTAGCTATATAATCGATGATTTCTTCATCCAATTTGAGAGCGGCCACACCCTTGCAAAAGACTGCAACTAACGAAATCGCTCGCACATATCTTATTTAATGCAACTAACCATTTCAGCTTCCAGTAGTGACAGATCCTGCATACTTCCGCTTCCCTATTGACGAAACTTCACAATGCAACAACAAAAATTCCTTCCCAATGCTCCCTCGCTCTCATATCGAACAAGATGCTTTACTATGTACCTCCACCGCAGCGCCTCGATATAGCCCCAGTCGGTGCAAATATCATAAATCCCATCCTAACAAACCATGCCACACAAATCACTGCCAACCTATCAAATGAGTGAAAAAATAATCCGGAAATTCATTACGGAATAAAAAAGTGGATTTGGCATTACTTCGGCTGTATACAACCGATTCATACCGGCCGTGGTATATCTCATATTTGCTAATTTCAGCGCAGTGATTTTGAGCACCTGCCGAGTAAGAAACTGTAGACAGTCTCTTTAACGATGAGCCGTTTAAATAGCACGTCGTCGGTAAAGCTGTCAAATGATTTTGCAACATTCAACCACCTCGCAACCAACACGACTGCTCGGTTTCTCAGAATGTGCGAAGAAGTACATCAACTGCATCAATCATGTCATCAAAGCATTCACAAGCCTCAATCCAACATTTCCATTTCATATAAACGCAAGAGGTCAAAAAAGAGATCGGATAAATGTGTTGGACGTTTTCGTGAATTCATGTGTGTATCTTTTATCTAGTGCGACATAATACTGCATACAACCGAAAGCAGTAAAACTGCATAAGCAAGTGAAAGTCTAAAATTAAAATCAAATCCCACTTCCCTATTCCCGTCCGAATTTTATTTCCCAAATATCTTTTTCTAAGAGACCGAGTAACCTACAAAATGCTAATGGGCATTAACTCGAGGATACAGCAGCAATGGCCACTGTAAAGTAAATCATCGGCCGCATTTTTGCTACCAATAAACAATATAAATTGAAACGAAAAAAAGGTGAATCCACGTCACCTGGTTGAACTGCTGCTGCATCGCAGGGCTCACAGGTTGTGGGTTGCGTTGGAACTGCTGCTGCCATTGCGGCTGAGGCTGTCCACTCGCAGCACCTCCCACCTGCGACTGCGAACCCATTGGCGCATACTGACCACCCGGTCCGCGCGGTTGCTGCTGTGCGCTTTGAGGTGTATTCTGTTGCTGCTGCTGGTAATACTGCTGCTGTCCTGGTGCAGCACCCATTCCACCTTGTTGCCACTGGGCACCGCCCTGCTGACTCACTATCTACAAGTTGAAATTTATTACAACGAAGTAAGAGTGAAACAGTCTCGAACCATAATCCAAGCACAACTACAGTCCCCGCTTTGGTGGGAAGAAAAAATTCCACATCCAAAACATTTACAGCCTACATGTTAGCTTTAAAACCATCACCTAATCCGAGAACCTCCAACTTAAAACACCAAGAGGTAAAAAGAATTTGCACCAGAAGAGATCTCAGGGAAATTTGCAGTGCAAATTTGTTTCAGAAGCTAACAGCTTCGAATTGTCACTGCCTTCATCAAACTCGAATAACTCTAAACTGTGAACCGTAGGGCATCAGTTTCTATAAAGAAATCAAAAACACAAAGCGACAAGATTAGAAAGACAGCGCTTAGTGCTCAGAAAGGAAGCAAATCATCGGCACCTGTGGTTGTCTCATCATGCCCTGCTGTTGCAACGGGTTCATTTGCTGCTGTGGCATGCCCTGACCACTTTGAGCCTGAAATAGTAGCCAGCATTAGCTTCATCCAACTGAACGTTCGTTAGACCTGTCCGTAAGAAACCATTCCCAGCATCCATCTGCCAATACCTGATGACACATTCCTCATCGTATCGCACTAACCGATATAGAATGTAACAGCAATAACGACCTGCACTGTTAATGGGGCTCCACCGCTTCAGGATTCCCCGCCCACTTCCTATAGAATAGCCTCGCCATATGTTTCTTACATGCCTTATGCAATGTAACGTACCTCTCCGTTGCCCTTCATTTTGATGAATGCTGCAAACAAGTGTGGCATTTTCTTGAGATCGCTAAACACTTGTTCCTTCTCCTCGGGTGCATGCGCGTTCTTCAGTCTCTGAATTATGACCTGCAGCTGCGGGTCTTGTTGCACCGACACACCTCTTCCACCATCGACCATCTGATTCGAATACATCTTCGCTGAAAACTCTTATGCTAGGCACCGATAAACGAACTGCATACCACCGATTCTAAATACGATCACCATCAAAGCTGCTACAGCCTAGAACGTCGTTCAAAATCAGGCTACCCTTGAACATGCTTCTTCTTCCCACAGTCGTTGAATTAATGCCTACACAAAGCCATTACACGTACACTCTTACCGCCTATTAGCTAAATTATCGTCAGTCCGGCACTGCTAACATAAAAAGCGGAACAATATTGCTACGCCAAGAATGTCGCCGATGAGATCCTAGGCTCTTTTCAAAATCTCTCCACTCGTTTCTTCTGATAATCTCACATAACTAATATTTGGTACTCAATTGCAGTTTCGATTTCGGCGCATTGCCTGCAAGAATTTCCCACGAGGATTTGTCACACGTAGCAACATATAAAAGGTATTACAACTACCTCCTAGCACATACCCAATTATTAGTGAAGGAAGTTTTTATAACAACACGACTGAGTGAACCTACACCAATCATTTTCAGTTTCATTTTCATTATTACTACTGTGCTACTAAAGACTTTCCTTCATTAATTCTAACAGTGACTGCAGGTTCACGGATGCATAAACTCGTTCTGCATCGCAACAAAAAATTAGAAAACAAAGGAATAAACTAACACCTCACATACCACTTTGACTGTTTTTTGGCCGCCCACTCATTCCCCCCACAGAACATTAGATGCGTTATGATGAGAATGAATGCGGCAGCCTTTCATTCTACTTCATTTCATTAACTCTCAATACAGAAAGCCAAAAGAAGGAAAAATTATATGTTGAACCCAAGCTTACGTCTCATGCCCTGCTGGTGGACCATTTGCTGCGATTGTGGGTTCTGTTGCATAGACGCTTGGTTCATCATCATCGGTTGCTGGGAAGGTGCGTTGCCATACGGTGTCGAGGGTCCAGCCCCTGGTATTCCGTATCCGCCCTGCTGCTGCCCTCCACGAGCATATGGTGGTGGATTCATCGTCTGCTGCGCATGCTGAGGCTGTCCACCCATCGGTGGCCTCTGCATTCCGCCCATTTGTGTCGGCTGTAGTAAGGACAGTAAGATCATAAAGTCCCGCTTCAATTTTAAAAAACTAAGCAAATGAAAAAGTCATTATAAGCCAACACTAACTAACAAAAATAACACCAAAATAATATAAAACCCCCTCCTCATTCAGTAAAAATCATTTCAACGCGAGCGTCACTTCTCCAAGACAACCGGAATTTTTCAACGGTCATAAGCGTGACAATATAATTCACCTTAATGTGAAAAAATTTCGTCCGAAATTTACTATCCAACGAGCAACAGACTAAAACACAACAAAACATTTTTCCTTCAATTTTCAATAAGAAAGAACAAAGAAAAACAGCCCACGACGAGTCTTCAAGGCATCATATATTCTGCAAGGTAAAATCTTGAGCGAACCATGTTCATGCGGATGTTTTGATGTTGTTGTTGCATTTGAGACATCTGATGGGATTGCTGTGCACCAGATGCCACTCCCATCATCTGCATCGGTGTCGATCCTTGCATTCCTCCTGCAGAACAACACCCCTCTCAGCACTGCTAAGCCACACAAATGTTCACTAAATGCAAGGGTCATATACATCACCTAGGTACGATAACGGCTGCTACAAGAAAGGGTCGGGGATCTTATTAAGGTCTCTGAGCACCACATCCCCCGTAAAGAGCAAGACTCGCTATCACCGCCTTCACCGGTACATGCACTTCACACAAAAAGTGCTTTCCACATAACAATAACGATAATAAATAGCACGACTGTCGTTCGAATACTATTGACCGCAAAGTTCCCTAATCATAACCAGCAAGCATATAGTTGTGCTGGGATTCTCCTTCGAAAAAACACACGTTTTATCGAACTTTCCCCACAGTGCAACGGATAACTGGATTAAGAAGGCAGCATCAATAAGCTAGGTACTCACAACTTGGACTACAGAAAAGGACTGGAAAAATGGATTCTCTCGCTTCGTCTGTCTCTCTTCCTTTCCCCTTTATAATGGAAATGCTTTCCCCAAATTTGGGGCCAACGAGGGTTCAACGGAAATAAGCTTATTTCTATGACTTCAAAAACAAAGAGATATGAAAACACCTTTCAGATATTTTTGCTTGAACTACTTACCCTCCCCCCCCCCCCCTCTCAAGCCAGCTTTAGCCCTGCTCGCTCGTTTGCAACACTAACAAAAAAATACCATGTGTTTGATATTGCTGTGATTGCATCTGCTGCATTTGAGCAATGTGCTGCTGTTGACCACCCGGCATCATACCCTGTGGCTGTGTCATTTGCATCTGCTGCACAGGAGCATTCATTTGAGGCACAGCACCTTGATACTGCATCTGACCCGCACCATGTTGACTCGTTGTAGCTGCTTGTGACATACCCATTCCACTTGCTGGACCTGAACAACAACCGTATATTATCACTTGCAGCAACACGTTCTTCCGATAGTTCTACGAAATACGTCTTCACCATACTTAAAAACTTGCTTCGAGCGGCTTCGTGACATTCAATGTTTCAACCTTGAGAAAGTTGGCAACGTTAACGCCGAGGAGAATATTCGACAAAACGTAGCAAAAAAACTTTCCGAACTGTGAATGCAAATCACTCGTTCTTAATTAATGACTGGATAAAAATTATGCCCTGATGCATGAAGCAAATGAACAAACGCATTAGCATAACCAGCTGCCAATAACCACTGCTACGACAGCATTCACACAGAACTGTGATAAAGAAATTATATAGTGCGAAACTATAACGAAAAAAAGAATGTGCTAATGATTTCGCACTTTTCATTCTTCGCGAAGGTTTTTCTGTGATCAAGAAAATGATGCGTTACTTAAAATAGCTAAGTGAAAGGGAATGTTGACGAACCCAAAGCTCCTCATCGACTGCAAATAGCATAAAATGTCCTCACAGTAAAACCATGAATTGAACCTAAAATCAACGAACCATTAGTTTGCAATGCCGGATTCTGTGCTTGACCAGGAGCAGTTCCGGGAGCTGCTGCGCCACCGGCAGATAGCATATCCATGCGGCGCCGCATCATCATATCAGCACGTCGATTCTGCGAACGTCTCTGTTCTTGCAGCTTCTGGCGTATGTTCAAACAGAAAGGTACCTGTAATAAAACCACAAATATAAAGTTTCTAGATTCACTTTCAGAACCAATCATAACTCGGAGTTTCATTCAACAGCTAATCGTATCTACTGAAGGCCCAAAGGACATGAAACTCTCTCTACCACTTCTAACAATGCAACTGCTCAGATTTCCGTCAAACTCAATGTCCTACTATACGCGAAATATAAACATGCAACACTGCAGGCATTCAATAAAAAAACAGCAACAAACAAATGCAAGTATCACAAAAATACGACAAACCTGGCAAGCGGTACCATTACAATGTTTGGCATGATAACAGCACAACGCAATGAGTTGCTTGCATACGGGACAGTTGGCGTTCTGCCGCTTCTTGCAAACTTTGGTGTGTTGCACCACACGCTTCATCTTGTGACACGAGAGGCGGCGACAGTTGGCATCGCGACATTGGCACGCGTGCACCAACGACTGAATGCAGCGCTGAAACGACAACTTCAGACACTTCATCAAGAAACCCATTGTGACTGTTGCTGCACAATGCAACGTCTGCAACACTGATAAAGGCGCTCTTCGACTAGCTTTAGTTATTACTGATCACTCGCACAACCGTTTTTATTTATTCGTTGAGTGGCTTCAAGACATGAAAAATTTTTGCTTGGAAGTGAACCCCGCACAGGGATGGGCTGGACGATTCTATTCAGTGATTCGAGTTGCCCATAATAATGCAACGCCCTCATCATTACGATCAAGAGCTTTCATTCCCAGCGTATGTGCATAGGCCCTATGTCAGAAACAACTGCACCTGAAGGCCTGCTATAAATACGCGATTATCAATTTATTCCCTTTATGTCCACCCTATTGCAAAGGTGAATTAATTGCAGATAACCCTGTCCCATTTTCCAGCTCCAACGAAGAAAGCCATTAGTCCAGAAGCACTCCGCTTTCAAACTCTTCACCTGGATGCTCTCGTTTCGAGAGTTGCCGGCATCTTGCTTGTCCTCTCCGCCGACTTCCACCAGTGCACTGACCTTCTCCAGCTTGTGCGGATGCGACATGGACTCGCAACATTTGTTGCATAAATCGAAATCCTACAAATTAGTATACTGCACTATTACCAGTTTCGTTTTCCATAAAAACTGCCTCAGCCACTGATTGGAGATGTATACATTCAAACCAGCAAAACGGAGACATTCGTTCTAGATCAAATTCCGAATCGTTCGTTTCCTACACCAAATTCCTATCTTTCGTGATTTTTATTTAGATATATTTTTCATTCAAATCCTCAATATTTTATCCTGACTTTCAAAAACGCACTTCTATATATTGCGAATCTGCTGGCTTGGCAAGCTTCACGCCCCTCACACGACCCCACAATGCCAAAAGAACGCCCAAAATCCTCAATCCCTTCAGGATCCGAAAACATCATAGCACCGTAACACCGCTTTTCTAACACTGTCCGTACTATGGCAAATTTTGCCAAATAACTGGTCCGGTCAATCCGACTTGCTGCAATTTGCTGAGATCGCTGTAACTGTATTCTGCTCCACTCATCTGTCTTACAACATGACAGCGCCAATAATTGCAGTGATTTGTCCTCTACAAATACTCATTTAACTTACGTCGCATGATGGGCAATGCCAGACAGCAGTGCCCTGGCAATTGTTGCACGTGTAGGAGAGACCCTCTCCCTTTTCCTGATTGTGGAGTGCATGACAGAAGCATATTGATGAATATTTGGCCCGCCTCAACGACGAGAACTCCCAGTGCTCGTCACGTGCCCGTGTTAAGAACGTGTCTCGTCCGTCCATCAAATCGCTTGGCATCAAAGGATCCGGGTCCTGAATCCATTACTTTTGTGATACTTGCCTGTATTTCAACACATCAGCCCTACAAACACATATTAGAAGTATGTATGGTTACAACAGCTTTTAAAATTACATTCACTGAAGATTCAAAGATAGCACTAAGGCGGATAATCCATTCAAAGTGCTTATTAAATAGGTAAATCTTCCGGCATCGAACAATTTTGATGTAATTCAACAACATCGAGTTCCCAAAATTGCGTGTCAATTCTTTAGGTGGAGAGAGATCTTTAAACAGAGATGAGTAAACAACAAGATGCAAAAATTGTTCTCGTTTTAAGTCTCCGCCGGCAAACACTTTCAAAGCTGGCTAAAGCCAAAACGAGTTGTCCAAAAAGTGCCTCTTCGTTAGGCACTTTTTGGACATCTCCCTTTCCCTCGTAAAAAATTGACAGCAATCTTATAATATAACATAAACAATCTCGATAGCAAACCTCGAAGAAATAGTCAATTCTCTTCTTGCAAATTATTTTTTTACAATTGAATCTTAAAAGAAACAATTTATGGAAGAAGGAATGATCGGAAAGAACAATTGGTGAAGGCGATTTTAAAAATTCTGAGAAAGAAAGTAATATGCAAATAAATAGTAAACATACGTTAATTTCGCTATTCTGTGCAGTGAGTTCTGACTGCGGTGACATGAGGCGTATCGTAAAGAAAACTTCCTTGTGCTTTTCAAAGTTGTTGTAGAGCTTATCGGTGACTTCGTTGCCTGTCGAAGTGCCCAGCTTCTTCTTACTCTTCATGTTCGCTTTCTTCAGATTATTCTTCTTCTTGCTGCAACAAATTCCAACGTCAAACTCAGCTGAATGCCAAACGGATACCAACTCTTCGTTAAAACGACCGGGTAATTGTACTTGAGTCCAGCATATTCAGGCGTGCCTTCTAGTTTACTTGCACAAACAAGAAGCAAATATATACATTCCACGCATTCTATTTGCATTTTTATTCCCTTCCCGCTTCCTTAGCACTCATTTTGCAAAGAACATTCTTTTCCTAATCGAAACATACAAAATGATGCATACCTAACTAGACCTTCTGGATGAATAATCTCGATTACGAATCGCAAGCATGCCCAGTCTCCTATAGGAAGTTACACACACTTCACAAGATATTCAATTCAACACTGGCATTGGGGAAAAGAATAGCCATTATATTTCTGCCTAACAATTCCAAAAACGATTTCTCTCTAAACCTGCAACATTAGAAAAATATGCAAACTTTACCACGCATTATGAACATTAGCAACAAAACTTCTTCAGATGAAGCAAGCAAGCTTTTCGATCCTCGAACAGTTCCCAGGGAATAATTCCCACTACACATGCACTGTATATTACTGCATGCCTCCACACCGCCTCAAATAATATCCTAACTACTATCACAATAACTTTAAGTACCATCATCCCAAGTGTTCAAGTATTAGCAAAGAGTATCATTAAACATCACCAATCTAGATGATCGTAAATCCGCTTGGAAATGGCAAATAACCTGTTCTTTTTGCTTTTGCCATTGTCTCCCGAATGAAAGACGTCGTCTTCATCATCGTCTTCAGCATTCTGTTGCGCTTCTTCTTGACGTTTTCGTTCCTGTTCCTCATTCTGTACCTCTCGGATGCAATCTTCAATCACATTCGGCCAAAAGTCACCCTCGAAATATGGAAGTGCCATCGGCGTTGTTAGATTATCATCTCTTGCCTGCAATGTCGACATAATTTCATAAGAAATCTCATGAGAACAACACCGACCAATATTTTTTATATATTTCTTCGCAGCAATAAAAACAACAATCGCGCTCACTGACAAAGAAAACAAGCCGTAGTATCAGTGTAGAGCATTTGCACTGCCACACAGACACTGATAAGAGGCGACTATACCCTTATATTATTGGTAAAATTTCAGCAGCAACGTATACAATTACCTCGCTATCTGTTTCTGATATGATTCTTCAGCTAACACCGTTATTCTGTCCCTCGCCCTCTCCCTTTATAGCACTCGCAACTGGCAGAAATATCAAATGTTGATTCCTAGTAAAATTTATATAGCCTCTTTTTTTTCTGGAATTACTAGCTCTTAAATAATGAGGACCGTAAGAAAAACCCCATCTCAGATATTTCCTGAAAAACCAACCTGTTTATAGATATCTTTGTAGTCGAAGACGGTGTGCTCGCCAACACCTTTGTCTAACATTTTCTTATACCAGTCCTGAAGGCGCTTCGGTTTTGGTATTTTCTGCTCAGGTGGATGGCAGTGGAAGATGTAGTCGTCGCCCTCTGATGGAGGACATGCCCAGATATGTGCCATCGTGTAGCCAAGTTGCATCGCATAGTGCAAATAACCGAGCAGAATTTCGTGGTAAACGTCTGTCCGTAGCTGACGCGGTTGAAAGAAATGAACAGAGTCGAGGTAGGCTATATAGACGCGTCTAAATGATGAAAGCCTATATTCACAACCATGACACTGAACACGCATAAACCTTTAACCATTTTAAACCTCAAAATTTACAGCATTCGGTCGGTACGAAACATAAAGTGGTTCCCAACATTGCAGTTTGTGCTTTAGTGTTCAATGAACAATTTCATCTCTAGCTTACAGCTGAAACAAACCTCTGATTGGGCGGTGGACAGTTGCTACCGTACTCCTGCACGTGCAAGCCGAAGAAGCACACTTCAGTGCCATCGATAACTTCGAACGCGAACACAGCTTTTGTACGATATGGGAACTTGTCGGGAAACCCCATTGGTCCATATCTATAACCACATATATTCACCTAACTTTACTTTCAAAGATATATCAAGACAAAGCATAAAGCTGGATAAACTGAGCAAAAAAACGAGCTGCTGGAAGGCGTGCTGATTCATTCCCGAAAAGCAACAGGACACTTGACAATCGAACCAACACAATCGGGAATATAGTTCAATATACATGGAAGCATAAAAGACTCCGACTTCAAATCCTCAGAGATGCTCCATGCTTAATGTACTTACACGTACACCTCAACACTTCGTATAAGCCAACTAATCCAGGTTACGACGTACAACCGAAAATTCGATTCCAAAATGTACTCACACACTGGAATTCAATAAAGCCGCAGACAATATAAAATATACTTTTGTTTCATAAGCGGCTTCACTTCGACTTCTTTGTCGGTAGCACAAAGCACGCGAATGATCACTTCACAATCCTTGCCAGCTGGATTGCTCTTCAGGTACTTGTTCACACGATCCTCGATGAAACGTGATAATGCACAATGTGGCAATTTCTTAGCCGTAAAACGATTATCTGCCTTCGATAAGGACTTCTCGGCACGACATGTCTCACAGGTAAAACCATCCGGAAACACCTGAATACATCGCTTGTTATCAGTTAAATTAAATTAACTTTCTTTCATTATGACAAATTTGAAGCAAAATTTCTAAAACCTAACAGCAAAGTACCTTGATATTCGGACTATCCAGCGGAATCCGGACTAAGCAAATTTCTTGATATTCGGACTAATGAAAGAAGCCAGACATCCTGACAAAGTAAAACCAATCATCATTAAAGCGGAACAAACATACACCAACCGCTATCAGACTGTCAGAGAAGGAATTTCAAGCTTCCATCAAAATGCTAGGTTTTACGTTCTTCCTCTCATCGCACATGCTCTACATCATACGATGATGCATACAAACATAAACCCAAACGTGGTATCCCCTAACTACACAAATTTTCAGTTGAAGGTGTCAAAGAACAAACCTTTTTATTGTAGAGTGCACAGATTCGATGCCAACGACGATGACAAACTTTGCACTGCTCGAAGGGTTCCAAATCAATCTGATCATTTTTCATCAACGTAAACTTCGATTTCGGTACCATACTGAAAAAAGAATAAACCCTTCGGTGAATATCGTAAGCAAAATACCCCTCTCCAAAAACCCTGTTGAATTCATTACTAATGTGCATGTATTCACCAAATCTTTATTACATTCCAGAAGTTTCATTAAAAACGAATTAAATTTTTATGACTTATGCAAAATTTTGCCCAAATTAACTCACTTCGAAGTGTCGTTCGGATTTTCGCTTAAGCTGATTCCTTTCTCGTCCAACGCTTCGAAACACTTTGTGCAGTAAGTGTAGCGATCCGATACAGTCACGCCGTATTGCGTCGAGCTATAATGAAAAAAGCTGTGCTGAAAACTGTATAACCACATTCAACAAAAATCAGTCCGATTTGGAAACGCATAAACTATATCCAGAACTCTGCGCGAAGCAAATCGTTTTTCAGTAATTTATAACAGAGGAAAATTGAACGCATCAGGGAACTGTAGAACTAACGTTGCTTCGTAAACGTGATATGGCTGATCGCGCGCAATCGTACACATCGACTGCCCATAGCAAAAGAGCGCCAAAGGTGTGAAAGCGAGTTTCTGCCCACAGCAATAACCCATCTTGCGCATCACCGGATTGATTTCTTCCACAAACAACTCGCTTAGCTGCAATTCATTACCACTGCATGCCGCCACACAGAGCATTTCAGCCATCCCTCCTCTCCAGCATTTAGACAAAAAGTCCGACCTCAAACGGACTACTTCATGCAACTGGCCTAACAAATCGAGCAGGGCATAGGGTCAAGTCGGTCTTTCCATCTAAATCACCAGTAAGAAAATGTTGCAAGCTTTGAGCTTTCTCTGAAGCTTGCCACTGACGCTACGTTGATTGCAGCAAAATCGATAAAGCTCAAATTTCCGCAATCTTCCACCTCCAGGACAATCATCTAACCGACGAACAAAGCCTTCACGAACCCGCTAGTAATTAGCAAGTGCAGTAAACTCACATTGAAAAGTCACTACTACAAATGTAATTGCGCTTACAATTTTACCAACAACTCCCTCCAAAAACACGCCAAACTGTACAAAGAAGCAAAACAGAACGCCTTACCTTAGTGCAATATTTGTACACCTTTGAATTTTTCCTATTATACAGCCATGCATTGTCGAACATCAGCCACATATCGTCGCAAAACTGCCAAGGGTTCTTATAGAGACCGTTGTCCAGCTTTTCACTTATCGTTGACAAATCCATCGGGTTCTTTACGATATCGAAGTAATCCTACAAGGAACCTTAACGATGCAATAAACCTCTCGGCTGCACACCAATAACAAAAACAAAACAGCATCCTACGAATAAACAACTGCATCCAAGTATCTATCCTCTTTCCTCCGCATCAGAGTCAGCCGCATAACGCACTCCTTAGAGATCCACCTACGTGTTTAAATACTTATCCCCAGCTGCACCTTCCACTGGCCACCAGATCAAACTGAAATAGTGAAAATAAACCTGAGTGCAGTGTACAGAGATTCATTGAAAAAGGGGGACGGGAGAGGAGGGAAGAGGAGGGAAGGGAGGCTGAGACCGAGACACTGGATTAGGACTTTTATGGCACAAAAATCTTGTGGGCATATAAAACCTTTAAGCGTTTAGATTTCGAATTCCTCGGCACCTTCTAAGGCGCCCTTTGCCGTTGCAAATGTTCCATCAGAATTATGGACCCATCAGTCGGAAAAAATGCAGAAGTGTGTCAAAGCAAGTAGAGGGATGGAAGTGTACTTTCCCATTCGGCTCACTTCATCAAACAAGTCACCACATTACAAAAACATGCACATTAATGTCATGTTCCAAGTGAAGCGATTGATCTCTTAAACTCTTCATAAAGAATTGTCTCGTGTGTGATTCAAGTGGTGCAAAACAAAAACTCGCGAGAAATGCCCCAGCACCACTAAAGGACTGCAACTCCTTTCGAAGTGAGTATGAGGATCCGCCTTGAAAGAGGAAAACCACAGGTTCAAAATTATTTGCGAGTGAAGTTGGTTCTAACCACATGATGTCGGCATTTAGTAATGAATCTTCAATCTCTTATAAATCAAAAGAAGCAATGACTAATCTCAGAGACCGTTACGAATCAAGTAACAGCGTATACAACTCTAACGGAAGCAAGAACGACATACTGCAAATGTAGAAATAACCACCGCTCGAGGAGAACTCAAAAAACACTTACCGGTATTCCTAGAATATCGGGATCGACGGGAATTCGAAACGGTATTGATTCCTCAAGATTGAACAGCTTGTCCAGTATTGGCTTTAAATTATTTCTTAATTCATTCGCATCGAAGACCTGAAAAATTTCACTGAAGAACGAGAAAATCAATGTGGGTGGAATATGACGGATGAAAGAGGCAACGAAGGAAAGCAGAAGCATCGACCAAATGAAATGCAAATAACGAATTTTGATTCGCAATTTTAAACCTCAATCACCATTCGATGAAGAATTAAACCACAGGTGAATTCTGTAACTGAAATACCGTCAAAGGCATTCACAAGCCCATGAAAAACAATAGGACAAACTGACAATAACATCCACAATGCGTAACGATAATCACACACACACACCTTTTCTGGCAGCTCCTTCTTTTCCTCTTCACTAGCCTCGGTTTTCGGCTCAACCTTGCCACTCTTCACTTCGTTCGTCTTGGGCGCCTTCGCAGTGCTTTGTATCGGCTTATCGCCATCAGCTGCCGATGAAGTACCCGGTTTTGCTGCAAGACACCTCATCGCAAAAAGAGAAGGCATGTGGACGAAACCACATCTACGTCAATGCAGCACGTTGTGGGCATAAATTAAACAAGTGCGCTTCTTTTTAAACAAGCCCATTTCCCTCTTCATTTCGGCGAGGAATATAGGGTAAAATCTCTGTTGCTGCAACAATTGCATTTTCATCAGGTGGATTAGTTTTTTGCCAAATTTAGCGATTAGCCACGCACATTCGTTCACTTCCAGAGAAAAACCTAATTAAAAAAAGAGTAACGCAATAAAACAAGACATAGTCTAACAAACAGACGCTGTTGCCATTTCCCGTTTACATCATTCAATGAAGGGCAATTGAAAATAGGGAGAAGAAGCAGCTGTAAATGTGAGGAATGCAATCCAACTTTAAGCTAAGCAAAGACGGGTCACTCCCGATCCATTAAAAAGCCTTCACTTGAAAACTGGCCACAGAAAAAAAATAGTCGAAAACTTAAGAGGCAATAATTTACTATACTCAACAAAATTACCAAAGAAGGAACAGAAAACCCGAACTCAGATCCTTGTGAACGCATTCCAATTTCAACACTGTAGTGGAACAAAATACCCACATATGAAAAAAAACAGAGGTGGAGGGACTTTTGTAAAGAAGGAAAAATGAGAAACTCTCTTTTTATTGCAACGAATATAATCGGCAATGATTTTCAGACAGTGAAGCACAAAGAAAGAAGCAAGCGTACAAGAGCATCCAGAAACAGATTCATCGGAAGCTCGTGATGTTGGCACAGCGCCATTCGGCACCCCATCGTTCACTTCAGTTTTCACAACTGTTGTGCCACCCATCTGACCGTTTGTTAATGCGCCAGTACTACCTGAAACTTTCGCGCATGACTTTATGCTACTCACATTCGCTTTCGCATAACTTGCAATATTAACCACGCCTCTCCTATCCCTTCCACCTATCGCAAATAAAGTGGTCCATAAGAAGGAAGAAGCATTTTGGTAGAAAGCACGCAATAAGGGACATGTCTTCATGAATAATAACTCACTTAAGCAACAATTCTACTCAAGGCAATGGCATTCAAAGCAAGTTCGCGTTCTTCTGCATTCCTCCCCCCCCCCCCCCCTTAATCAGTAGGACCGCTATTTTTTATTGCGAATGTGTCGAAGTGGGGCAATTTTCTTCCCGACTTTGATCAACTATTCAACATGCACCACAACCTACCGATTGCTGCACCAAAGGATGTCACATTCTACAATAAAATCGAAGGGACACATGAGCAAAAAGACAACGATTTGTAGAGTTTTAGTCAACAAATCAGTAAAAAAACAATGAATGAAACGAACTGCAGCGAAATCAACCATGCGTAATCATGCTGCACACAATAAATTGCACTCAGCGCATATTCCCAGCTTTATATGGATGCCCAATCATTTATCCACCATCAGTGTCGAATATCACCTTCCACGTTCGGAATAAACTCAGAGATTGAGCAATTCAGATCGATTCGCCTCTACTCCTCTCAATAAATTTCCGCTCCTAATGATATAACACTTAATTTAGTGAATAATTTTGCAATTGTTATCACGTAGATCTGATATTTTTCTTTTGCAGCAATAAACGAAATTTGGTGGGAAATAATCCTTCAAAACCAATCTCAGATGCCTTGCAACGAGAAAATTTAGCACACTCATCTCTACTTCAAGCTTCTCATTTGCAGAACTACCCAACCTAGCGAGGGTCGTAAAGCTTTCATCACCGTTCTCTTGAAAATACTATAAAATCTAAATGTTCCATGTTCCATAAGATGTGAAATAAAAGAGCAGAAACCATAATCTTGAAGCAATAAGCACAGCGAAGCGAAACAAAAGACTGTCCAAAGCGAAAAGAAAAACCACAGCGCAAGCTTTAAAAGCGTTCTTATAGCTTCTATGGCAGATGTTACTCTGCCTATGGCAGATGAATATAAAACTCTGGCAACGGCTCCGTCAGCTTAGAGTTTTGTGAGTGCCCGTTGTGAAATAACTTCAACTCCATCCTTTACAAGCCCGTCTTCAAGAACACCCAATTTAAATGACCACACCCACGTCTCGTAAGAATCCCTTCTATGTCATCGTTCAGCACTACAGCACCAACCACTGCACAACTGTAGCATTTGAAGTTCTTCACAGACAAAAGAGGAGTCATAACAACAGCACGATGACTTAAAGTGTTATCGATTACTATCGACGAGCAAGAACTAAGCACTTTGACGCAATACTATCGACTCCGTACGACCATATTCCAAACTTTACCGAACAGGGATTTCACAAATTCTGTGGGGATGCTGACGAAATGCAATCACTACAACTTAACGAAAGAAAATACTCACGGATTTGTTATTTAAAAAAAAAGCAGCATCAAACTAGAAAACAAAAAGAGGTAGGCCAGTTTAGAGCTCAGAATGGTCATCGAATAAAGAAATCTCATGAGCCACTTCTACGTGTGATTTTTCATGTTAGGGCCCCACTCGTTGTTAAGACCCAAACCACTCACGAAAATTTCCCAACACCCACACTCCGACCTATTTAAGCAATCCATCAGTGCGAACAATTCAGGAACCTCAAACAAGCAACCAATCACCGCAAAAAGCAACGAACACAACAAACCTCCACACAATACAACATTAAATGTCTCTGAAATAAAGTGCGCAGTAGCAGCGTCACTCAGCATTTATTCCATATGTAACACCTCACAACAAACGCGTCCTCCGCGCATTCGCTTCCCAAGCGCAGCTCCATCCCACTACCGATTTAAAACAACAACACCACTACTCCACTTAATTCAAAGGTATTCATTCTTTTATCTAATTATTTTTTTCTCTTCAGAAAAAACTGTTCTTTGTTACCACAACAACCTCAAACAGAACTTCCATATCTAGTAATAATTTTCCCAAACTTGGCGGTACGTCCGCAAACTTGATAACAATTCCAGAAGTTTGGTATGATTTGGCGGAACCTTTAGTGAACCTGAACAACTCTATAAGATTTGAAATGCGCAACTGACGACCATGAAAAAGCCAAAAGCATCCAAAGCAAGTGGAAGGAGCACTTTCCTACACCTCCGGCTCAACAAAATCTGGCGTTCTCAAAATGCGACACAAACACTCAATTTCTTTCGGGAAACTCTGTTAAATGAGAACAAACAAGTAATAAAACTGTTGAACTTCTGAGAAAAAATTTGTTTCAGAGCAACAAAAACGCCTCGTGTTTCTCCGGCGATAAATCTCTATTTACATGGATGCACGCGTTGCAAGACGCCAATCTATGAAGAGATGATGTGGTGTGCATGCGTGTGAGTGCATTTTGGAAAGCAGCGAACCGGTAGAGGAAGGCACGTTGATATGTGAAGATGACGGAGCCATTGCGTTACCACCGCATAAAGGGAACGACGGCGTCGTTCGGTTCGGAGGACCAGGCATATCAAAGTCGATGGACGCTGAAACCGCTATTTTTTTATTACTCCCATTCAGATTCCATCCCCCCTCCCCTGATCCGCTCACTATTGACATCTTAGATATGCCCCGCATCTTTACTGATCACGTTCAGCCTCAAGGCGGTCAAAACAGTGCAGCAAAACACTGTGGGATGTGGATACGACCTAATTTCTTTGGCAAAAGTCATTATCACAAACAAATATGTCTACTTTTTCATGATAATGTCTAATGTTACCATATGTTTTCGCCAAACGATTCGTTTTTTTTAAACTTCTGCCACCTTATACTCATGTCTTTGTGCAGGCAGTTAGCAAGTCTCCCACCCTTTCGCCTCACTCCAATTCATTCCCCTGGCTTTTTCGTTTGCCCGCCCAACTCCTTTCCTCATGGAGCAAAATATCGAATTACAGTGAGCTCCCCTCATTCTAAAAACATATGAAGCAAAGCGTTGATCTTCACACTGTAATTCGACTTCAAGCTGAAAGTGTTCTTATGTAAGCATACTCTAAAGTCTTTAAATGAAGGGCCTTATTTTCTCACCATCGATGAAATTCCATTTCCAATAACAAAACTGGCCTTCCTCCCTTCCCTCCATTCATCGAAAGGAAAAAGTGCTAAGGACAGAGACAAATACCGAATCATACTAATAAAGAATTAATTTGCAATTCTCTAGTCTATACCACCAACTGACTTTTTTAGCACATCGACACCATGGAACACAAATGGACGATAACAATGAGACAGAGGGGCCTGCTTATCTACTCGATCTCGCTGGCTCTGTTTTTTATTTTCATAGGAACGTTTCTATATCCGTTAAAAACTTTTACGATCTGCAGATTCAATATAAAACATTTCAAATTTTATAATCAATGTTCAGCTGACCCGATGATGGGAACCCAATTAAGTGGACTCTTAGAGGCGGAACTAGCCGGACAATATAATGAGTGAAGTTGCAGCCACCACAGCACACCTATAGCAACAGCTGAATGCACTGAATCAAGTGCAAATCGTTACACTGGCATTCCTCCCAGCAGATCCCTACTGGAAGCATCTTAAGAAGTTCATCTCTTTGATTCCACTGTAATGTAAACCTCCACGGATGCATAAGTTAGCAAGTCCTTTCGCTTCCCTATCCATGCTTAAAAGGGATTTTCTTTGGGGTTCTCCACAACTCACTTTGACCAACTTAACTGGCTTTTAGAGTTGGGATGAAAAGAAAGATACAAAACTATTTT
The DNA here is from genome assembly GCA_013433145.1 of Ascaris suum. NCBI lineage: Eukaryota > Metazoa > Nematoda > Chromadorea > Rhabditida > Ascarididae > Ascaris > Ascaris suum. The sequence continues at coordinate 9,860,616 of CM024170.1, read as the reverse complement.
CAGAGTTAAACCACGAACGAATCATGAATTCCGAGCCACACCTGCACTGAAAAATAAGACTGTGACGGATTCTCATACCTCTCTTTGAGAAAATATAAGCATTCGCCTTATTAGAAAAAGGTATAGATCCAGAAATAATCAGCATGTAACAGAAGTCAGTAACTAAAGAAAATTATGGATAAAAACGAACGAAAACCAACGATTAAATTGAGCAGCTTGTGGAGCTCCAACTCCACCTGCAGCACTTCCTCTTCCTTGCTCATGAAGTCGCTTAATCTTCTTTTCTTGCAGCTCCTTCTGGATTTTATAAATCTTCTCGGCCAACAGATGATAGTACTCTTCCTTCAAATAATTCAGTCGTATTCCCTATTTAATACTATCAATGTTCTCATTATCCAAATGCTCTGATATCTACATACAAAGTTCACTTTAAAATGGAAGAGGGAATAAACTAGATTGCGCAAACGGAGAAAACCCTCCCATAATGCCACTCTTTAAATAGAGGTAATCAACGAATACAGCAGAACAAAGTATTGCATACGACAATTATGTAATACAAAATATGAACTATAGATGATAAAAGCACTTCAGAGATGCAGGCTTTTCTCTTGAAAGACTTACGGCCACATCGGAATGAATTGTCCCATAACGAATGAAGAACATGCAGAAAGCAGTTTTATCACGAAAACGTGAGAACTATGATCATTTGCTGTGAATTCATTTAGCTGCAAACTTTTATGATTATTTTGATTCTCTACAAAAAGTTTGAAGACAGAAACATTCCCTAACCAAACAAAGGAAGACCTCACCCGATCATTGGCCACCTCGAACATCTCCTTCTCTACTTTTCTCGCATACGAAATGAGATCCTTAATTCGCTGGTCATGCATAGCTGCCGGATCCGGAGCCGGAAATATTGCTTTGACAAGTTTACCAACTAAATGGTTGCGAAGATCCTTCGTCACATGCTGATGCCATTCCTTAACCATAGACGGTGCGTCCGGTGGTGGAAGACCGCTAAGGTTGTCGCTTGCCGATACGTTCATACCGCAACCCTTTCCACCAGAAGGCACCACCTTGTTTGGCGGATTTGGCGATCGAAAAGGATCACTGCAATTCAATAATTCTTTGACCCTTGGTTAATATCTTTTAACTTGCCAATTTTTGATGACTTACATAAATTCGCAGAAATAAATCAAATCTTTTGCCTTTAAAATGTTTCCGACTTTGTTTAAAACTCAGCATATCTAACCGCTAAAGCCGTAATTAGGTCAAATATTATTCAATCACAAATCCGACGCAACCTCTAAAAACCTCTGAAGAAAACAATTTGATTCATCACACAGCAGACTCAGTCCATTATCAAAGAAAGTCATGTGCGACAGAGAGGGGGGGGGGGGGCACGTTTAAAAGACAGCAGAGCTGATATTGCAACCTGATACAGACAACTCGATCACTCTTCTTTTCATCTTTAAAGCACATCGCAATAAATCGTCATAAAGGCATTCATAAGGACCAGAAGTAAAAAAAGTGACTCAAGACATACGATGAGGGATTATAATCCATCAATAACGTGTTGGTCGATGATGGTCCAGGGGATCCGAATCCCGGCACGCCACCCACGGAGCCAGGACCACCGCTCATTGGACCTCCCGTATGTGAGCCAATACGATTCGGTGGTCCTCCAGCGTCCATGTTACCGACACTTGGGGGGCCACAAGGTAGTGTTTGTGAACCCGGCCCACTGTTTCCACCGAAAGCATCACCCCCTAGACAATAACATTTCAACAATAATAAGCGAGCTGGAATTATGGAAAATTTCCATAACTTCACTTCGAGCATTCTTTCAATGGCAACAAACTACTTCCCCACCAACAAAGAAGAGATGTCGGAATGATTATATCCAAAGACTTTAGTGCGTCACCAGTAAAGTACAATTATATTTGCAGTTAAATCTGCCGACCTAGTCTTTTCAGACATGCAAAAGTAGGTATTACTCCTACGGTTCATACTCTATTTTCCAGGAATTGCCCTCAAAAATTCGCCAAAAAAGTAACGCCCAAACTGTAATGCAGTATAATTAAGCTGTAGAATATTAACCGATAAAATGCATTCTAACAGAAACCACAAAATTTTTCCTGCACTGACATAAAGTTCTTCAACACTTCTGTAAACACTTTGATCTACAAACCACTACTTGAATTGTGCATCAATTCTTGTTTCATTGTACTATCCTTTCGCATAAATCTACATTCTGTTTTCCTCTTCTGTATCTAACCGAGATCCAATGTGGCAATGCCTCGAGATCCTTCGCCGAAGTTTTCAAGAGGTCATGCAAGCAATGAGAGAATGGACTCCCCATTCCGTTAAAAGCAATTTAGAAAGCACCGCATCCTTAAAAATACAGCAGCTTTCCTGTTTAGAAGCACGTACAAACGAAATCTGAATGTTCCTCTCTGTGTTACCCCCAAAGTTTGCGCGAAATATTGGATCTCATACTGGCATAAACCTTATTCCTAAGTCCTTAAATTACATAGTACCGGAAAGTCATCAAATAACTAGGACTAGGAGACTTCTGCTCAAGGAAATTATAAATAATAAAATGAAAGCATCGTGAACCATAGGCCAACATCCGCATCGTAACAAGATCCTCAAAACATACCTGGTGTAGGTCGCCTATCTCCACCGGGGGATGTGTTCTGGATATTCTTCAACGGCTTGCACACTGGACAATCCTCTCGGATGCAGTTCTTCCAGTGCGAAATGATCTGCCGCGATGAGGCACAATGGGCATCTGCAATGTGATCGTATGTTATCACAGAAATTACTGTGAACCGCATTGTTCATTTATAATCAAGAACAGCACACCGGTGGATTTAAACACGTAATTATCGAATTACAAACAATCCAAACAACGGTCTATCATTTTTGGGGAAAAAACAACTTACCACACCACTGCTTTATAAATGCATCGTCTTTTTACTGACCGACTCTTTTCCTACTCTCATCTTCAAATCACGAGATAATCAATTCGTTCAAAATTTATTTTCTAACAAGTACTACTTATTATTACAAAAACACGTTTTAATCCCGCAATAGGTTGCTAGCGTGAATATTACACTAACCCAAATATTCAACAACAGAGAGGAAAAATTATTCATTTGGATATAAACAGCGAAAAGCCCTCACAATTACAGGCTCGTCCGCTACTACAACTTGTCATGTGTTGAAGGACATCCTTCATCGTTGAGCAATGAGGCAGTGTACACGCCGTTCGTCCATTCGCCATATCCTGCATAACAACACCTTTCATGCCTTTACTTTCAAAATACATTATTTAATACAACAGAGACATGCTACCAAGATAATAACAAGCCATCCCTTGCAATTTAAAGCTGAAAATCCCATCGTACCGACAGGAAAATTCATGATATCTTTATTTTGGTCGGCAATACGGCAACTCTTGAATTAAATATAACCAATGATATAATTCCTATATGATCGATTACGTTAAATCATTCAACGTATAAAGCTGTTGATATCCCTCCATCAGTTGACTTATGGAAAAAGGCAGTAAAATCAAACGAAATTTTACCCCTCCGGATCGTTCACGTTGTTGGCATTTATGAGCATGAAGTAAAAGGACGAGTTGCTGCTGAATGAGTTTCCGCTTCTCGGGGTCTTGACTGCCTTGACTTCCACTTGCCAAAGGTGCGTTCATTGTTGCGCCTTCACGTTGCTGCCCACCACCCATAGCACCGAACTGAAATGAGCACATAAGGGTTCATCTTGCAAAACGCAGCCACGACTGCTTCAATAAAGCTTAATGAAGAAATGGCAGCTAGCATCGAAAAAAGTTGAATTAAAATTCACAGGAATGAAAAAACACTCGAAGAACAACGCGACGCAGATCATATTTTCATTGAGAAACAACAAAGACTACATACCGGCGATTCTATAGCGTGTGTATTGAAATCTTGACTGTCTCAAGTCCACCTAGTATGGAAATACGATGATGCAACATTACTACTGCAAAGGAGCATTAAAAGTGTCATATGCAGTGATCAAAGAAGAATTCACAAGGTTACCTGCTGCATAGGAGCATTAGACGGTGCGTTCGGAGTGGTCATCTGAGAGGGAATCGGTGGCATCATGCCTCCTTTCGAGACATTCATCTGGCTCGAAGGAGCACCTCCCATTGACTGCATAACATTGGCGTGAGCAGGTGGACCACCCGTTTGAGCGGACTGTTGTTGAGGGGACATCATCGGATGCTCCAGCATGTGCTGCGTTGGCATCATCTGAATCCCTATTGTCGTAAACAACGATAACAACGTCTTTCAGTAAGATTCATACCCACTTGACGCAATCACAAGCTGACAGTAACAAAGGAAGACAACCGACACCCACAGCAGTCACAAACGAAATCGATGCTATCTAGAGAGCTCTGATGAAATGGCACAACATCTATCGACGACCCGTATCATTAGATCCCTTTCGCCTAATCATCTCATATCTTCTCCAATCAAGTAATAAAAGAAATAAAGCAGCGAAACGCACATTGCCAGGTTGCTGCATATTGGGCGGTGTGTTCGATACACTGTTGTAGGGCATCGGCTGCCCCCTGGCCACCATATGACCCTGTGGCATTTGACCATAGTTTGGTGATGGTATCGGCTGCTGCAACACTTCACATTATTACTGTGAAAACAAAGAAATGATACACCCACTTTCATACTGACTGTACTTCGAAATCCGTATCACAACATCTCTATATCAGATCTGATTATACTTCAAGACGTTATCACCTTCACCCCGCTAATGTGCATACATCAGAAGTTACTATTTCATCCTCTTCCGCTCAGCCTCTCTCCTCAGTGAACCCATAAACCTTAAATATGTTCGCTGGGAATCCCCTTGAAAGTGCGTCTTAAAATAAGTGCAATGACATACTCCGCTCTGAGACTGCTGCATCACATAAGGATCACCAGGTGCTCGTTGCATTGGTGCACCCGTTGGTGGCATACCATATGCATTTTGCTCGTACTGCCCTCCTGGCTGAACCATCATGTTGCGCATTATTTGTCCACCGCTACCTTGTTGCATTCCCATCATGTCTGAAACGATAACAACTATATCAGTAACCTACTTAGCACATTCCGCAGGTTGTCTTACTCGAATTTCTAAAAGAGCTTCTCAGAAGAAACTACTTCCTAGTGGTATTTTTGCTGATGGCTAGTATCCCTCGCAATCGACTTGCATTAAAGATTCGAATGGTAAAGCTGAAGGAAAAAACTACTCGGATGTGCTGCACGCATGCGTGGATTTGCTGCACCGTTCATCATCATTGCACCGCCACGACCCATGCCTGTCGTCTGTGGTGCCCCGCCTCGGACACTTGTCGCGTAAACCGGTCGGCTTCCTTTAAAATTTATGGCATTACTTCACAGCAGTTACAAAACAAATCATCTTACAAAGCGTTATCAAATCTTTGCCTCGTAGAACTAACGCCGTGTACAACCGCAAGCAGTAAATGGGATAAATCCTCTTCTACAATAAGCTTTTGGCATAAGCGTATTTTAGGACTTCCCCACAGCCTGATTTCAGTGGTAATTTTGAGCATGGGGTCGTTGCCCTTGAAATTTGCCCACACCCCGTGCAGAAGGATGGAATTATGTATATATTCGAAAGCAATAAAGCGCACAAGTGTGGGATCCTCCCAGTTTCTAATCGCAAGGCTCGTTTGGCCCAGGATCTCTTAAACGGAAAATGCGCTAGTCTGGACTCATCGATTTGTATTTTCAGTGGATCCAAGACACCAATAGCGTGTGGAAAGTAATTACTTCGTCTAGAAATCATCACCTACGCTGAAAACTGCATCAAGCCGCAAACGATTTTGCAGCCCCAATTCATCAAACAATATGAACGCGTTAAACTCATCTACACGTTCCAATAAACTTGAAATACGGAAGTTGAAACAGCCCGGCTTCAAGGATAAAGGTGAACACTAAACTCATCCATAAACATTTTTTAATGTTCCAGTAAAATCTTTCAGCAAACACATCCGAAGAGGGTACCCTGCCAGGTGAATCAAGCAAGCTAACTGACCAGGTTGTTGATAAGCATATGACATGGACTGAGGGGTCTGTTGTTGTGTCATCATTTGTTGAGTGACGTAGCCTCCTTGTTGACCTGGATGTCCCATTTGGCTTGCTCCACCCTAAAACGCAAGCAAATTTTTATTAGAACAGGCAAAAAAACCTATAAGCACCTTAACTAAAACACGACAACTTAACGCAAGGTGAGTAAGAATGCCTTTATTCAGAAGGAGTGCTCAAAGAGCAAGATGAGGCAAATTTTGTTCTTTAACCTTCAAAAAATCACTATTTTAATGGAGAAAATACTGCATGAATTTAATGCCGACTGAAACAAAAGAAGTTACTTCTGCTTCCAAGCAAAACGACATACCGGTTGCATCGGAGCCATTTCAGGATGACCACTCGGAGGATACATTTGCGGACCGGCAGGCCTCATGCCTCGTGGTCCCGCCGGCCCACCCGACATCACTGCATTCGGCGGACAGTTCGCGGGCGACATCATATTGGCACCGCTTGTCAATGGACTCCTGAAACTTATGATGCATATGTTTTTCCTCACTGAACTAACAAGGATTTTGCACATGCCTCTGATCTAGTTCTCTCTCTCCATGCAGCACTCTCTCTTCATAGATAAACCTCCATAAACATCTCTGCCTGTACTTCAAAATCAGATTTAATGATTCACTAGTGCATCAAAGCAATTACAAAAGTTAGCATTCTGCCGCCACCTACAAACTAGTTCATAGAGCAAACTGTAAAAGGGTCGCAAACGTACCTTGTCTGGTATTGAGTTGAGTACGGCGGTCTAGGACTGTTCATCGTTTGCGTATTTTGACTCGAAGGGTTCTGCAGTAGTTCTTGGAGGACGCTAGACTGCGAAGGTGCGTTCTGCTGAGGCGGCGGTGCACTATGCGGCTGAGGAGGACCCGTGGATTGCGACTGAGAACTCGGTCCACCGTAGCTTCCATGGGTACCACCGCCTTGTTGATTCGGCGTTCCCATATTGCCAACTGACGACGGACCACCTCCATTGCTCATCTAGAAATAAAAATAAAGCAAAAGTGGAATGCACATCCACACATCACTAACAGCAGTCCAAATTCTTCTTATTTCAAGAGTTCGACCGCTCACCCAATTGTTTCATTTTCCATTCGCAGCTTTACATTGAACTGTGAATTTTGAAAGTGCACAACTATAATGGGTGCCATAAATTATATGCTCAGCTCGATTTTTCTTCTGCCTAGACTGACCCAACAAATGGAAATCCACGGTCCACTCATCTGCATATATGAAAATCTCATCTGTCAAAAGCAAAGATGAAATGATGGGATGCATGACAAATGCATCCCACTGTCATAAGTCATTTCAAACCCGTAGCAAGGTGCTCTCTTTGTGGGCTTCGATAATTCCTCTTTGCCAAACCTCGCTAAAAAATCTCCGAATTCACATACCGGCATGTGCACACTGGATGGCTGCTGCGACAACGGGTCCATGCCGGCTCCGTTTGAGGAACTCTGTGCCTGACTTGAAGGCAGAGGATCCAATTTTTCCAACTCGCTTAACGGGTCGTCGTCAAAATCTGAAATAGTTAACATCAACAAAAACCTTATCCACAATACTCCCCCCCCCCCCCCCTCCAAAAAGCCATTCTTAATGGCAATACAAACTACCAATCTGAAAATATAAAGTAGCACAAACCTTACAAGAAAACTCCAATGGACTGAAACGCCCCTCTGTTATACTGAAACTACTAAAACTAGAACTATGGGACCTGTTATACTAAAACTAGAACTACTATGGGACCTCTCGTCAACATCAGCATTCCACTTTAACAGATCCCTCTCTCCTCTTTCGCTTTGTTAAGTTTTTCAGCTGAGACATTAAATTTCAACAGGCAGAAAAAATCCCTCCTGAAAAAGGGACATGGCGAACTTAATGAAATAAGAAATACGCGTAGTTAATCACAGAGAATGCGTTCTTAGCGTTAAAGCTCAACTAGTGACATTGGACAACCCTTGTAACTCTCAACTAGTGCGATTCTCACCATCTCCTCGAATCAAATAACGCATAAAATATTGCTACCTGTTAACAAACTTTGCAAATAACGACGTTCCGAAAGCAATATTTTTAGCGTTGAACGACTTGCAACATTACATTACTGGCCATACAATCTATCTCCTGTCGCCAAACGTTATTGCCCATAACCACTTTATACCTTATTTCACCCTCAAACACTGACTAAATTGTATATTTTGAGTCCAATCTAATATATAGGGAAATAGTAGTAACGATAAAAGCTATGCAACAATAAAAGCATTGTTAGTTTCGATATCCGACAAGGAAAGTAGAAACCTGTCTGGGTGATGTACATAACAAAACACTTCAGCGTTTAATCGAATAAAATAAGGCATTCTAACCTTAAGTGAAACGGACTTCAGATTTAATATTAAAGCGTGTGTCCAAAAACTTCACAGGAAATATTAGAACGTGTTTAATGACAGCTGCTGAATATGACACGCAGTTTAGCTTTTTTTAAACTCAATAAAATACTCGAAGGAAATTGCAAATTTCATGAATATGTGCCACCAGGCTTAATTGTTTCAACAACAATGAGGAATGATTGTCTTGATGAGTCCGTTTGGTATTTCAGAACGGCACCTGCGTATGTTTAAGACTTCATTATTATTATTACTATGAGTGTCACTTCCCCCCCCCCCCCCTCCCTCATTAATATTTTCTTTTTCGCGTAACACTCGTTGCCTAAAGGAAATCATGTATGCTTTCACTATGGAATCGTACAATTATACTTATCAAAGAAACAAGCAAATATGGGCATAAACGGCAGTTAAAATACGGCACAAATTGCGCAAGATGGCGCGAAAAAAAAATCAAATTGAGCGGAAACAACGCGCTATGACAGAATTTTGAAAAGAACGCCTGATGGACGGATGCAATAAAAAACAAAGAGAGCACTACTAAACACGTGTTTGTAACACTCACATCAGCATAACGGATATGAACCCATTTGACTAATATACAACCGGGTGGAAATTACATTGTGAAATGCGAATGATCTACAGCAATCACTTAAATACTCAGCACTCCAGCGATAAACGAGAAAAACCATTAACATTAGGCGATCAGTAAGGCAATGCACTATGGCTTGTTGAGCTCATATTTCTAGGACCATCAAATCTATCGATACAACCATCAAAAAACATGAAAGTATTCAGTGCGACAGCACTTTGCTTCACTTCGTCTCTCCACCCCCTTGTTTATGACATTAGCAATACAGTGTGGGACGCCACTCACATCAACCTTCAACTACTATAGATCGCTGTTCAAAAAAAAAAAGGAAATGAAGCCAAGTTTCATATACGAACCACCACTAATAAGAGGCTCATCGATCTGAAATGGTGGAAGATCTGACGGCAGATGTCATAAGCGAAACGCTCTACTCTCAGAACTTAGCATAGAACATATACAACCACGTGTACGGTACGAAAGCAGACATTACAACACAAAGGCCACTACGTTCAAAGTTCAACAACAAAAAAACCACACTCGGATCGCTCGATTTCGATCAATAAACAACCACGTGTGCGTCTACAGCGCGTGGCGATCAGGTGCACTTCACAACATGTGACTTATGCTGTCTCGACAACGATCCTCCCCTCAAAATGACGCACTTACAGCTACTTTTTCATCGTACTTCTTACTCATTTTCTTTCATTGATAAAACAGGCTCCTTCTCATTTTTACTATACCTAGGGGACCGTAGAATATTAAATAAAATTGCAATATATAAATGGCTGAATATAAAAAAATCGTCTTTGAAATAAGAAAAAGCCACTATCATACGGCGCAATGTACACCTTATCTCAGGGCAACGATAAACAAACCAGCCACGACACTACATAATAACGTAACATTTGAGTGATGCTATCAACTGCTTTTCAGCGCCCTTCTCCATGCATTCTGATACTACATCAACACTAAGTTTAATGACGCTCCAACATCCTCTGAAAAGTGACTTGCATATACTTTAATAATAGAGATATCACAGCTTCGACAGCGCGATATTTTCAATCTTCGCTTCCCTCCCCCACTTCCACAGTCGTCAAAAATCGTTTTGAAATAGCCATTCCCTGCGAGCATGCGACAGCCCCCCACTCTGACAACTTCCTCATTGCCACAGATTGGTGCAACAACTGGATAAGTCTGTACGACAAGGAACGCTCGCAATGTGGAAAAAATTGCAGGTAGACAACAACGACATATCCGCAGATGGCATGACGACGAGGAACTCGCACACATTGATAGTCATCAGTTTCGGGTATTTTGGCTTTTTTTTCTACTCTCATCGCTTACAGAAACGGCGCTCACAGGGCTTATCTATGTATTTTTGCGATGCATCCACTTGACCCCTTTTACCACTTGTGGATTCAGGCATAAGTGAAACGCAAGCGAGAAAACAGCTGGAGATTAGCGTCTGACACCACAGATAAGAAGACAAACATTCGAAACCAAGATCAACATTTCTAACAATGATTTATGTCGTTCCATGATTACATCCCACTGGAAATGCGCAGATTATTTACTGGATGAAGCAGATGGATATATTACCAAAAGCGCAACGACAGCCCTCAATAAAGCATTCATTTACAACGACGCCTACTGCCAATGAAGATGGAAAGATGGAGGAGGAGGAGGGGGGGGGGGGGGGGAGGTTGAAAAAATGAGAGAGATGAGAAATTATAAGTGAGGAAGAGATAGGTAAGTCGATGCGGACTATCACTGCATTTCTTAGCGGCCGGTGGAGCCATAACTACACAACACACTCAGTTATTTGATAATTGCCCATTAGGTTAAGTGAGAGATGTGAATGAACTAAACGTGATCAACTGATAACATTGTAAATCCTCTCTGAGGTGCAAATAAACTATCAAAAAACTGTACGAGTAATCTTTGATGGGACGAAAATGTAAGCACACCGCGAAAACATCAAAAGTCTGCAAGAAAAAGAGAACATCTGCCCATATAACAAATCTCATCAGAGCAAAAAACAGCAATGAAGTAAGCTTACTGCTGCCTTTCTAGCTTTCTTCTTATTTAATTATTTTTCAGGCGCTTTTTTCGCATTAGACAGAAGGAGTAGCTCTTGTCACCGAACCTCTTAAACTTGTAGCTGGCTGGAATCAGTCGCCACTTCGCAACATGCCAACGCAACGCTTCGAGAAGAGAGATACAAAACATTGGCGTGATGCCCGCGCAAAGAAATTTTCCAACGAATGCACGTAGAATGCGCAATGTTTTTCCAACACTTTTAGCCATACCTAGAATGAAACCCCCATCCGCAATCAAAAATGTCGCAAAAAATCGCCTCGATATTGAAGGAACTAAATTCAAGTAGAACCATAGTTCTCTTAAATATTCATATGTGTGCAATATTTCACAGCAGAGAAGATTAAAGCGATGGGAGGAGGGGGAGGGGGAGGGAAAGTAGAGGGAGTGAGGTGGAAGCATAATGAGAATCGAGCCCCCTAAGAACAAAAAATTCCACCACAGAAAACAGTATGCTCGATGAGCTTTACTATATACTATACTATAGGTAGTCTTCCATAAACGCGATAAACATCAACGAAACGTCCAACGCCGAATGAAGTTCCGCACTCATAAATTTATCAGCCATATTTGCACCCAAGTTGATATTTGTCTAGAATGGTCAACCAATACCTACTTATTACCCCAGGGTAAACCTCTCTATAAACTATGACAAGTACTTAAAAAACGGTGATGTGGCTATTGTAAATGATGAACAATGAAAATGAAATTTATTTCACTATAGACTGAAATCGGTCCAGAAAATGCATACATTCATGAGGGACGTGAGTGCTGACAGCCAAGAAAACATATGAAGCATCAGAAGGCTTGAGTAAACACGTTGTATCGGTCAACTAGTAGCTCGAATCCTCGGAAGATAACCATCTGCACAACCACTAACATCTTACCACACAATAACTAGACTGCTCTAACCAACCATCGTCATAATATCACAACATCACAGTAATATAAATTGCTGCTAAAGTGATGTCTAAAAATACTCACATCAGACAAACATAAACACATCACCACTTGCAGACGCATCGCACAAATTAACATGCAACGGCGCGCACACGGAAATATCAAAAGCCGCATTCAAAAATTTGCATACCAATGCGTTTCATAAACAACGTTTCGTATGAGCATTCACATCATTTAGTGGTTCTTCAGGCAAAGCAAATACTGTGATTCTTTTGTCGCCGGTCACTTGTAACACCTGTTTCTATAAGCAGTCCTCCACCCCTACTATGAACCTTCTCCCCTATACCATCGATGCTTAGCATAAATTAGTACTTTCCAGCATATCCTTGCAAAAGCGAGAGACAAAAGAAGAAGGTAAGATCAATGCACAGTACTTACCGGATGGTGAGGATAGCTTTTGCTTCTTAGTTGAAGGTTCGTCTAAAATATCAGCCGACATCATTTGTTCCTCGGGAAGTTTTTTGGGGTTGGCAGAGAGAATCACAGAGATCGCCACCCAAAAGGGGGCTCTTTCAGCTACTGAACAGAGTCAACGACACCCGACAATTGCAGCGGCGGATGTGTCGCTGCGACAACAAACCGACAAAGCTTCTCCACTGCGACTTCAAAGCGGCGGCTACGGTCGCGCAATACAGAGTCGCACATTCAATTTCCAAAAAGTGTCGCCACTCTAGCGGCGCACTTCCGATAAGAATATTTTAGTTGTCTGCCGACAAATGTCTACCCGACAACCGACTGAAACGTCCGACAAACTGTCGTGTGCCGACAACAGTAGCCACACTTCGCGACCACTCACTCTCTTCCCGATAGCACGCGTCGCGTCACTCGTTGTGCGCGGCTGAAACAAACAAAACCTTCCGTCGTTAAGAATGCACTTGTGCATGAAACTAGCAAATGCGCCACCTCGATATAGCAATAAGCAATCCCCCGTCATCGCAGCAATCCCCCCCTCCCCCCTTTCACCGATCGCATCCAAATCTGTCATTTTTTCTATCGCTATGAAAAAATCACAAAAAACAATAAGCATTTCACCTGTGAACCTCTCACAAGTTAACCCCTCCATCGTCACTTTCACCTCAATCAACGCTTAAAACAACGAGCTGACCAAGCAGGTCCAAGTCAAATGACCACCGATGTTTTGTATGGGGAATGCGTGAACAACGGCTAAAGAGAGGGTGCCATGCGTGCGGTCACCCGTTCACACTGCGTCAGACGGTGGTGAAAGGGCGTGGCCATCAGAAGAGAATTAGAGAGTCGGCACGCGTGCTCACCACAAACTAAGAAGCAAATTTTGCGCATTCGCAAAGGGCGCCCCTGCTGTTGGACACAAGCGCCCGCCCTCCACACAGTCGCACACGATTCAAGATGGCAACCCGATCGCTGTCGTACGAATCCGGTCTCGAAGCGATTTGATTGCCCACCCACAGCATCACTCAACCAACTCGCTACGGTATTCATCGACCGCTAATTCAAATAATGCATATACATACGGTGATGTTGCTTTGCAACCACAACTACGTCCCGTTTACGGCGTGTCATGCGTCGCTATAAGAACTCCGGAGCTTGCTGCACCCACCCCATGAGATGCAATATGGTGTGATTATCGATTGTATCATTTTAAATTTAGTTTATTTATTTCATGGCAAAGATTTGACAAATGTGTTGAAAATAAAAACAAATGAATTTATACTCGTAAAAATTGCAAAGCATTCACTTGAGATATTTCTCTTTAATTTCCCTCTTAATCACTCATTTTCTCACTACTCCGCTCCTTTTTTTGCTTCCCACGAACGACTTTCCTTTTTTTCTGCGCGGTTTACTCTGCTTAGAAAAATGATTTGCTCACCTTCAAGAGATGTGTAAATAAGATGGATCTAAGGAATTAACAACGATCATCTTCCTTCAGATAAAAGCCGTGGGGTCCTCACTTTCTGCGGGTGGCCGAATAAAAACAGGACGACTAATATTCACTAAAGGAATTTTCAACGGTCGTTTCTATTCTTCACAGCTTCCGTTTTGTGGGTATATTGCATGTCTAAATATCTCTCTTTGCGAATATAATAGAACATTTGAATAGGAACCGTTGATGTCATATGTTGGTGTGTGAGTTTTTCACTTGAAATACGTTCAGAAGGGGAGGGGGGGGGGGGCGGTTACGAATATAAAGCATCTAAGGATAAGGATTATGCTTAAAAGAGATTCCGTGATTTGCAAATGTCCCACAAATGGCTTTTATCATTTGAGGAAGCCTTTGCCTGGACAAACTAACTGGAACCCTTTCACTTATTATTCAGAAATAACTGCGTCATTTGAGAGTGGTCAATATTTCTTTCAGTCGAGAAATCACCTCACAGTCACCGAAGTGAGACTGAGTGTTTTGAGCGATTAATTTTAGTCCGTTTAGATAATCAGCCGCATGTTCAAAGCAGCTATCGTCAATGCAACTGTAGAAATTGATATATATATATATATATATATATATATATATATATATATATATATATATATATATATATATATATATATATATATATATATATATATATATATATATATATATATATATATATATATATATATATATATATATATATATATATATATATATATATATATAAACATACCGGTGCAAAATGGGAAACCCATGTGACAAGTCGATTTTGGCAGGCCGGAAATACTGTATGGCCTGCAAAAAATGAAGTTACCCGAAAAATTTGCCAGGTTCATAAAATACACCGTCATTCTCAAATAGTTAGAGGAAACGTGCCAGAGAAGTTGTCATGATATGCGCTCTTACATCCGCCTCACCAGCCAACCAGTTCCACAAGTTAGCAACAAAAAAACTAAATTTTGCTGAATACAGCGTTCATATTTTAGTCAGTCGAACTACTCGCACAAGCCTACAAAGGTTTCATTTTTTTTTGAAATCCCAACGATATAAACGAAAATCCAATTGATATAAAGTGCGTTCAAGTTTCTAAGGCACCTTTTATTGTTGTTAAAGTTTTCTTTGCAAATTTGACCAATGCAAATAAAATGCAATACAAGTTGTCGTGGAATTTATATTATACTCACCAAATTTCTTGACTCAAACTTCAGTGATTGCCGAGGTGAAGCTGACCGAGTGACAGGCACACACAAACAGACGAGTGCATAGACAGTGTTAGCGTAATTCATTTCTGCAATGCGAATTTTCTAAATGCATATAAATAAACGTGAATTAATGCCGGAAATTCGAGAATTCCTCAACTTTATGTGTGCAAAAAATAACGAAATCCTTAATGATATGCGATCGTTTTCAGCATGATGTGTTTTACTGTTATTTGCATATCAACTGCAAAATGAACCCTCTTCGAGTATTTGATGAGATGATATAATTACCGCGTAAGGGTACACCTGTTTTACCAAAAGATACCTATTTTACACGTCGGCGATCATAGGGCAGTTTGTTTTCAACCTTTTAAAGCATTTCAGTGATTACAGCAATCAGCGTTAACTGGATTCGAAGGCGTGGGGTGAGGAAGGTGGGTGAGAGGAAAGTACGGGTGGGAGACAAGGCACAGCCTACGTGAGGGTGGTTCATTATAAAGTGAACCTTTGAAACCTGTTTAAAAAAAGCAACAAATACTGCATCAGCAAACGTAGCCAAATGCTTTGTTACACATACTGAACAAAGAAAAAATAGTTTCGGGGAAAATCATAAAATCTTTGTTTTTCCTTCTCAATTACATATGCAGAGAGACTTTCATCTCATGAACTCCGCCGCAAACAACACATTAACTACACCAATGATTACCTCGGAGAATAAACGGTAACAGTATGTTACTTGTAAGTGCTACTTAGATGTTTATTACTCCTAAGTAAAGACAACTTAAAAGTAAAAGAGTTTAAAGAAAGACGACAATCGAAGTAATGATACCCTATTTTAGTCGATCGCTTAGTAACATAACAATTTATTTAACAAAATTGGTTCAATCTGCAAAAGAAAATTTCTCCACACTGCAATGATTTTGAAAAGTCAATCAAATTGCAAACAATCATACGAATAAGAGTGAAATTCAATGAATCAATTCTCAAATATCGATCAGATGAAAAGAAGATTTTCCGGAAATGACGTCATACCGGTTTTGAAATTAGCGAACGGTTAAATTTCCACATTTTAGAGGTGAAAATGATTTTCGGATAAAACTCAGAAAATTAAACGTCAAAAATTAAGTGTCAGAAGTGAACTTTAAAGATTTTTTTGCATCAGTGGAGAAATGTTCGTCAATTCAAATGCTTAAAGCATAGAATTGCATGGAGGGTTGCAATGCCTCCAGAAAGCGTTTCTCGTTGCTGCAACGAAACTAAAAGATGAGCATCTAAGCAGAGCGGTTGATCGCTCATCGGCTGTGGTATTACGGCAAACGATGAGCATATTGCAACCTCAAGATACAGCGACTCGAAGAAGCACCAGTAAATGGATGCTTCGTTCCTTTTCAGTGTTCACCTGATGTTTCAGTGCTCACCTGGTGTTTCAGTGTTCACCTGATGTTTCAGTGCTCACCTGGTGTTTCTGTGCTCACCTGGTGCGACAAACTCATTGTTAAAATGTTGGCATGCAATATTAAAACAAATAATTTTTTGCCATATCTCACTTTACAACCCGAAATGAAGTGGATAAAACTTATCGCACATAAATTTCTTGTTCGTTTAACGTTTAACGCCATTGTGCGACTGCCCATCATGTTCTCTTTCTCGCTTCCGCTGCCTGCCTCTCCAGCTGTTCCGTCGGTGAACCCATTTCGTACCGCCCTACACCCCCCTTCCCCACTTCTTCCCACCTTACCTCTCTCACTCACAATCTCCCATGCTTGCATACAGTCTCCTGCATCGTACTCCGGTGTAATGACTTACGAAGAAGTCATGGATCGTTCTGAATGAAAATTTGGGCATTTTTCATCGACAGCAATCCCCTTCCATCTATGCGTTTGTACTATAAACCTTGGGAGGAAAGAAAGCGTAAGAACTGTCAAAAAATTTCCGGTGGTGGCATTAACAAGAGCCGAGTCGTTTTTGCGACTAACAGAAATGAGGGGATGGGGGAGAAAAGGCAGGGTAAGACGAAGAAATAATGTGGGGAAGGGGAGAGGGGGCAGTGGATCAGAGGAGTGGTGCAAATGTTCGACAAGCGGTGTCGTTGTATCACAGGTAGATAGTGAATAGCGTTTTCTTTGTGAAATATGCAACAATCTGCTTAAATACTCGCATAAAATCAATTTCATAAAGCGGCCTATCACTACGGGGTATGTTTTTTGGTGAAAGTGTTCTGGCAATCGCTCCATCCAATATTTACAAATATGAAACAAGCAAGACATTCATCAACAACTTACAATTCCTCAGCAATCAGCTGATAGTGGTAATCCCTTCGAAACTAATCAGGTGGGAAAGCGCGCCAGCAAGGCTTGCATGGTATGCGCCGTCCATCCAAATCAGTTAGTTTCGTCGATTGCTAGAAAAAAATAAAATTACAAAATAACGCCTGAATACTTTAAAAGACTCGAATGTCTGCACAAATCGACGATAGAAGATTCGTGTTCCGATGATCCGACCGTTGTTAAGTGGAAAATGTTTATCAGTGTAAAGCATATACAAATTTTCTGGCACATTTAGGTGTTCATAACTTTTGAAATTGACCAGTAAATGTGAACTGCGGTAAAGGCGATCATCCCGTGTTGTAGGTCATCCATGCCAGACATTATAATTTTACTCTCAATGGCTATCTCGTTCACACTATCGAACAGACAGAGAGCTAAGCAAAATTCATGGCACATATACGACGTCGCTGTAATGTGCTTTGCATATGCAATTTGCATATGCAAAACATTTTGCATATGCAATTTGTGTATGCAATTTATGCCCCTCTGAGGATTTGTATATGCAAACTCTCAAAGGGGCATAAAAATCACATGAGTTCGGTGAGAGGCCTCATGTATATTTTCGGTTGGACAGGGCTAGCGGATAGGTTCTGATGTTTTACCTATCCAAACTAGTCCATGCAATTCAGTTGTCACTCTCCGCCCATCTTTTCTCCCCTCTACCCCACCTGTAGGACGCATTTCGCTTGTTCCCTGTCGATAAATTGAAAGAAACCGCACAATTTCCAAACAACTTGTTTCGTATGATGAGTAAATCAAATTGAATTCAATTCCGATTCAGATCTTTTCAACTACAGTCGAAATTTTAATCATTGGAGGAGAGGGAGAGAGAGGAGGGTTGTTATGACTACTAAAATTCAATGGTCATCATCCGTCAGCTGCTAAATTTTGGATTCATCTTGTCAAAGTGGACCTCCAAAACACACAAGATTTTATTAAGCGTATCTAATGGAAAAACAAAAGCTATTATTATGCGATGCATTAAAAAGAATAATTGTGATAGGCGTTCGATAAAAGAATAAACCGATGAGGCAGTAATGAAACTAATATTTTCATTAAACAAAGAGAATATTTTCAAAAATAAAGGATTTAAAGCAGCGATCAGAGGCAATTGTGAATGACTAATACCGAAGAGAAAAAACAGTAAACATAACGTTGCAATGTGCTGAAACTTGACAAAATCCGTTAATAGGAAGGCCAGCGAGAGATTTCGATAAAGTTACCTTTAATATCGACTATAACAGTAAATAATACTCTTTATGGATCATAGAGGAAAATGTAAACTTACGCTCATTTTCGGATTTTGCCGTCAGGAAAGTATCACAAACGAAGTGCACGAAAATACTCTATCAAAGACAATGCAAGAAAAATTGTTTTTGATGTTGTAATGCAAATACAAATCAAAGTTCACTATGTGATATTTTCAAGTAATTCTTTAAGCTTACTGTCTAAAATCCAGTTGAATATTTAAGAAGCGCCTTCTCTCAGAGACACTTTAGCAGATGCAATTCCCGAATAGCATCTCTATGCAGTGATTTCTTAATCTTCACGGGCATATAGTGAGCACATTAGCGGTCACTCACTGCCTTTGGTCACTTCTTTTTGTGATCTTTTGCAAATTCGCATTTGCAAAGCGCATTGCGATGGAGTCATATTCGTCCGTATGTACTCGTCCGTTGTGTCTGCCCGTCTGTCTATTCGATAATTTCAGCTCGGAAATCATTTAAAAATTTAGAAATTATAATGCACATCATATGATCATACGTTTTACCATATTTCGCGTTAATGCAGTAATTTCGAACGAAGCCATAGAAAATCAAAGGATCTAAAAATGTGCAATCGTTTCAAACCAGTCGGATTCCCATCTTGCACCTGCTTGGTTTTGGCTGAGCGCCTGTTTGATCTTGGAAAAACCAATCGATTGTAGAAGATTTGTAATTATGTCGGCCAAATTTTTATTATTTATTCATAATTTATCAATGTGTTTGGTGAAGGGAATAGAATGCAGAAGCCCATAAATGCCAGCTGCTTTGGTACGCTTTTCCTTTTGCTTTATAATGCTGAAGAGATGTGCTTTACAAAGGTCACAGAGTGAAATTACTTATAATATTGTCGTATTCCTGATAATTTCAACACAAGTGACTTGCCATTTACGGTGAGTATCGTTGTAGAAGGGTATATAACCGGGAGAATTGATAAGTGGCCAATATCGAACATCAGGTAAAAGAATGTCAATCAAGGACTGGTGAATGTCGGATTGATCAATATCGAAGATTGGTCAACACCAAACGAATAACACGTTCAAACGGACAAGGAAGAATAGAAGTGCATCATTCGGCAAAGTTTTAATACCAATATTCTACTCCAAAGAATGCTCTTTGCCGTTGCATTCAACAAAAAAATTAGGAGATACTAGCTGTTGCTAAAAAAATCCGACTCGCTATAGCAAAGGAAATTTTTCGAAACAAGCCCGAAAATACGTATGGCCGGATAGATTAGAGGCGGAGAGGGAGGAGGAGGCAGTACTGACTGAAATGTAGATTTGTCGGGATAGGAAAGATCGGAATTCTGGCATAGTGCTGAATCATAACAATAGAAAACATTTATTTTCTAGCAATCGAACATTACCGAACAATCAAAAATTTTGAGGCTTTGTGCCACACTTAGGGAATTTAAGCCGGTTGACCTCTGCTCACAAAGTTCGACTTTAAAGCACTCAGTCAGACCCTAAATGGGGCTATGAAATATGCGCCTAAAGAAAGTTAAAAATCTGCGACATGCACAAATATTTTTGAAAAATGAACATCTCAGCTACGTGATGCAGCCAACACCATCAATCCGCCGTGCAACCATTGAATCGTTGGTGGATTGCTTCAATAATAGGCATATTATTAAAGGTTGGTTAAGGGGATACAATGAAGAAACGAATTTGCTTTTCTTGGTACGAGAAAAAGTTGATATGATATCATCGACATTAAACAAAGCTGCGATGTTTCTGAAGTATTTGAAAGCAACGATTGCAAGGATTGCAATTTCTTGGATTTTATCAGAGAATCGCTAATGGATTGCTTTCCTCGCGAAAAGACGAGGCGACTCCTCGAGAAAAAACCAGGTGCTCTTGAAAAAGCCCCAATTTTATTTTCTAGAGTAAAATAAATGATCGCTTATCAATTCGAAGAAAACGTTGGCAAAAAGGAGAAAATATAAGTCGACGGAAAATGTTATGCGGAGATGACGGATTAAGAAAACATGCTTTAAGTGTTGGCTCAGGCTTGAGAATTCATACAGCCGACTGATGTAGTCAACAGATTTGAAATACAAAAAAGAGGTTCTTCTTCTCATCCTTCCTCTCTCCCATCACTTTCCTCTCTCATTCACTCTCTCTTCCGTTCTCCCTCATCCCCTCCATCGTCTCTCTGAGGAGGATATTTGCAGATAGCAGTACAATCTTTCCAACATTGTGGTGACACTGAACAACTACCTCAAGAAGCTGTGCAAAACGTGAAAGCCATACCAACCGATTTGAACAAAAAATAAGTTATGCAGAGCAAATTTTAAACGATCTGGCTATTCTCTTACAGTCCTACAACCTAGTCTTTGGAAGGGGGCCCGTTCACGGAGACGCCATAATGTGAAATGAGAAATCATATCCCGCGAGGGCCCCGCGGGGACCTGACTTTACACAAGCCCGCTGGGAGAGCTCCGGATAGCGGATGGCCTTCGGGGGCAAAAGGCCGGAAAACGCCCGGCTCTGTTACGAGACTTTTCACATCGTTCATGTTATTGTGCTGTATCATTTTCATAGAAAGCTGCAATAGGAACAATTTTTTGAAAAATGAAGTCTTGACGTGTCCTTGACAACTCGTTTGATATAGACGTCGCGGCTGAAGCTCAAGATACGTATTTCTGCCAGACGCAGTTGCATGCGTTGTAAAATGCGGATGGTGGCAATATTGTAGGGAATCCTTACAAAGAAAGGGCGTTGCATCGTAGCTAGTGAGAGGGGACTGGTAATTTTATGTTATGTTGGCATAAGGAAGTGCAGTGAAGGCCACTTTCCTGTTGCAACGTTGACGGGGAATGAGATGAGGAGCAATGTGTCTTTTGACATACGTGTGCTACGCAGTGAAGTTGTTAGGATTACCCTGCTTTAGTTTTCGATAGGTCATTCATTCTCATTTTAGTACTCTTTTTTAATGATTGCGTATTCGACTTGCGGATTTTGGTCCACGAATGATAGTGACGGCGGTGCGAGCAGGTGCCCACAACCGTGATACCTGGTCTCATACGGAAATGAGTTTCTTTAATCTCTGCTGTGAAGTGCTGCGAATGGTAACGAAACCGAGTACGCGGCCGGAATACCGAGTTCTCGAAGATGGCAGCTCGACACTTGCTCCACAATTCATTTTGCTATCCGTTCCTTCTACAATGCCTGCGTTTCATGATCGACAGTCGGATTTTAGCCTCTGTGCTGGACTATGCCTTTCCATTCAGGTGAATGCAGCTTTGCTGTTCAAGTGCTCCGTTTTGTAGAGAGATGGAATGCCCAAGTAACGGAGGCGAATAGTCACCACTGCCTAAGCATCGCCCGTTCCCCCTCGAGTCGTTAGAGCAGACATCGGTGGTTCGGCGGGATCTGGATTGATAAGGGAGGAGGAAAGTGCGAGAAGCGCGGTGTTGGAGTTGTCTGTGGTAGAAGACAGCAAAGGCAAAAAATGGTCCGGCGCAGTATTTGTGGACGAATGCTAGCTTTCAACTCTTCATCGACTCATGACATGACATGCCTTTTGAAAGCAGTCCATGGTTAATATCCAGCAGTTGGACGGGTTGTGTTCTGTGGGTTAATGGAGAATTCTTTTTTCAGCTTGCGACCGCAGACTTCACGCTTCTAACATCCCTCACAGAGATGAGGAAAGCCAGTGGGACAGCCATGGGGACACCCGTGGGCAGGGAATTGGTTACAGCAGATCTCCCGCAGGGGCGGGGATTTTTTGATCGCAGGGTCCCCTGCAGTTCAAAATTTATGGTTCTTCTTAATGCGGGTGTTGCCACGAGGAGGTCCCCGCAAAGAAGAATTAAGATGAACAGACCATTTATTGAATTAAGGTGAACACTCGTTTTTTTCCAACGCGACCAATTATAAAACACACTTAGGTTCTTTAGCGTTTTCGGTATTTACCACTTCTTTCACTTTTGATGGATCAACTTTTTATGAGGTATGGGAACACTCGTCATTCTTGCTTCAGTGATATCTGAGTTGAAACGACTGAATAGACAGACAGACGTTTGCACACTCGCAGACACAACTTTGCTGTACATGTAATTTTGCAAGACGGATTAAACGAATCTCTAATGAAGGGTTTGTATGAGTGATCGGATCACTCAAAAATATGAGTGCTTTATTGCTCACGTTTAATTTTTGCTGGCAATTCGTAAAACTGTTTGATGCGGCAAGAAACTTTGGAGAACAAGGAGGAGAAGCAACAGGTAGAAAGAACGTAGAGGTAAGCTTGTGTAAAAAGAGAAACAAAGAGAAAAGGGGGGAGATAAGTTCGTTTGCGGTTTAAATCTTTAATTAAGCGCAAATTCTTGTTGCTCGAAATGTTCACTACAAAAAAGGAAGTACCAATGTGTACTTAGAGAAAAGGAAAAATGATGGAAAGATATTACATTCTTTTAAAACAACCGTCATGGACGGACCTGTACTCACTTACTCACCGGTAATAGTAAGCCACAACCGAATTTCCAGTCTAGACTGCAATCAGGAGCATAAAGTTCTATGGAAAGAGGGAGGGAAGGGAGAAGAAACTTGGCGAATCACGGTTCTGAATTCTCAACATCAAATCGAAATTTCACTTCATCTTGTCTGCCCAATGAGAGAAACACATGAGGAAAGGTGAAAACATAGGCGTCAAAATAGAATCTCAAAAAACCTTTACGCAGGACATAGAATACTTGTGTGGGCGATATGAAGAGCAAAATAGAGGTGTCACATATTTAGAATACCATATCACTCTTCTGTGAATCAGCTATAATTATCATTTCTTTTACTTTATAGCAAAATCCTTATGATCAGAAACGTTGTTCGAGGTCCCGATGGATATTGCTTAGAACGCTGCAAGGCGAATCGTTTGGCTTGCTAGCGCAGGTGTTTTCCTGAATATTTTGAACATTTACTCAATATTATACTGTTTTGCTTCACTGCCACATTCTGCTCGAAATGCCGTCGAATCGGAACTCATTGCATAGTACCAACTTGAGCTATTCGACCTCGGTTTTTGCTATACTTCGTAACCTCAACTTTATTGAGGATAACCGATCCCTACTGAAAGTCGGGTTGCAGAGATTATAACCACATGATTGGCTATGCAAAGTTTGTGTGATTCCAGAAAATTTTTGTAAAAGAACAACTGTGATGGAGTTATGCGAACATGATGCTTATAAAACTCGCAATTTGAAAACTTCCAATTTTGCTTTGATGCCTTTTGCTTATTCCCAAAAAACCAAAGTTCTATGCATTCTCATAAAAAATTTTAATGGGGATTTTTCCAAGAAAGCAATGGCTCAACTTTTTCCTTATGGATACCTGTATGAATCCTTATGGATACCAACAGATTTGTAGCTTCCATCTTCTAAGATATTTCATTTCGACTGCACTCCTTACAGAATTTTTCTGAGTGTAGTACGCTGTGAAAGCTTTGCTATTTTATCCTTGTACTGTCTAGAGTTTTTCCGAACATATGTTTCGGTGAATTTTAGAAATATTTATTTATTCCATTAAATTGAGTAATAATGTGATCTTTGCTCCTAGTCATTGGAACCTTACATCATTGCTCCATCGAAAAATCGACAATGAGACAACGATGTAATATCTTGAAAGAAATTTTTATTGCTAAATATGAACACTACCACATTTTTGCTGTTTAAATATAGAAGATCATTTGTGATATTTGCAGCTCAATATTTTTACTTGTGGAATAATTTCAGTGTGCAACCTGTGCAATATACGACCTCCACTGTATGGGTGGGAGACAAAAACGAATGATTTGCAATTTATTACGGTAACACCTCATTATGTTACTACATAAAGAAATCTAGTTAAATGGACGCACATATTACAAGGAATAAAATTTGCGAGTATGTCTTATAGTTTGTTGAATATTGCAGAATAAAAAAAATTTAAAAAATCAACTAAAGTAAGTGCCCGCTGTGAAGAGCAGTTTTTTTTATTTATTTCGTTCATCGTTAAACGGAAATTGATTTAATAATCGCTTTCAAAATTGCACATATATTTATAATCTTGAATTTATTCTACTTACTCTAATTACATTTATTGAAAGAAATTCGGTTTCGGAGAGTTTTGAGGTGAATACCGCAGATGAGATTTTATATATTTGTTATGTACGGTAGTTGATCGGATTAATTAATGTGTAACGTAGTTGTTCATTTGGTTCTCTGTCAATTTCTTTAGCAAGAATAGACCACTTCAGAATAATGTTTCCATGCAGTGGTGACACGCATTGTAATGCTTCTAATTCGGTTGTTTTCCTTTTATCGAATGCTCTGATAAATGTATCGAAAACCTTTGAGCTTCCAAAAACACAGGTCAAATCCGGAATGTTCATAGGACAGATGGTCTTTTCGGCTGTGGTTTACTTCTATCAATGTTGTTCTTTGGAAGTGTTTTTGGTGAGTACGATATATAAATCCGATTTATTGCTGCTCCACCCCTTTGCGAAGCGATTTTAGCCTTTATTCGCCGTTTGCGTCCTTATTCATTTTATGCCCTTTGAACTTTTCTTCTTCAGACTTTCTACTGAAATCAGTGCGCTTTTCCATGGCATTAAGCCTCTTATGGTTACAATAAGTTGCAATAAACATTGATTGCCCAGATGAGGGTACAAGTATAATAAAAGCAACGTCGGGAATATACACAATAAATTCAATTTAAGCCGTGAAATCGAATAATTAACATTATATTACTGAAAAAGGTTTTGATAAAAAAGGCGAACAAAGGCTGGGATTATTAAACTGAATTGTTGAACAAAATGCAAAAAATTCTATTGTTAACGTTTAGCACGTTCCTATTGGCCGTAAGTTGTGTGAGACCGCTATCACACACAGATTTGAAACACTTTTAAAACCAATCAACATTTCGCAGTTGATGTCTATTCTGTTTAATATCATTTAATTAATTCCGCAAATATTCATAGTTCCTCATATATTCTTAAAGGAAATTTATGAATAAATAAGTAAAAATAAATATTATTTTAAATGAATAAGATAACTAGGGGTGAAAAACAACACATAAGTAGGTAATAAATATGAAACAAATAAATAAATAAATAAATATTAGCAAAATTGTTGTGGTGAACGACCCTGCTGCAACTCAATTTTGCATAGATCGACTTCGGTGACATCTGTTCTTCTCTGCCCCATAATATTTCGCTGTTCCTCTATTTCTGTAGTTGCGTAATTCAAACCGGTTAGCCATGGTGCATGTTCAGTCAGTGATAATGGCGGGTTTTCGCACGTGGGTTTGGTTACACCATTGTTTGAGTAAACTTCGCTTCGACTCGCATAGTCTCTTCTCTACCATCAGGCAGCAGTACAACAAAAATTCTTGAACACTTTGTTTATGATACAAAAATAAGTTAGTCGCTAATATAGGAGAACACTTAAATGATTTTTCAATTCGTCTCGTGCAAATCTTCGAGGTGAGTATTATTATCTCGATCTTTAAGGTTTACGATGCGGAAATCGTAATAAAAGCTTTTCGGGAACGTTCAGCTTGCATTCAATTAACACTGATTAATGTTATTGACTATTACTTAATTACCACATGTGTCATCTCTGCAAAGACCTCACATCGGATTGTTCTTATTTCAGCAATTCATTTGCACGTTATCCTCGTCTCTTATTGATAATCCTTCTTTATTTATTTTCATCGACTCTATTCCTGTAATTTACTACAATCGTGCTTATTTATGACAGAAAAGAAAGAGGAAATCTTTTAGTTCATTTTTTGAAAACCTTTGCAAAATAAATTCTGTGTGTTTGTCTGTCAGCATCTATATATCCGCGTATTTGTTTGCCTTGAATCTGCAGTGATTTCAGTCTGATAGCTGTAAAGTAAGATTTGCACACACAACTGATAACTTTTTATCACCATTTTGCATCGATTCATTATTTTCTACACAAATTACTAACATTTAAAAACACCATGCAAATTGCAAGTCGATGTTGCGCTCGCGAGGAATCGGTCGAGTATAGGGCAAAAATGAAACTTCCTTTGAGAGGTTTTATAATCGTTTGTTATGCAGAAGAGCGAGTGTTAGTCATAACTTCCTTTTTTTATGGTTTTTCAAATTTGCTGATCCAAAGCGCATTGTGAAGCTAACGTACGTACATGTATATGTACGTATTAGATGTCTGTCTGCATATTCGGTAACTTCGGACTTAGAAACAGTGAAAGTTAGAGTCATGAGATTGGCTAGACAAAATATCGAGCATACTGCAAGAAATTCCTAGGAACCATCTTTCAGGTTGAGCTGCCTGCTTCGAAACTAACGGTACCTTTCTAAAGGAGCCAAAGACAGGTGTGCACCTTATACCTTTCCGATTAAAAAAGAACAAGTAGTATTTCGGTTTGTATGAGCAGTCAGATCAGTCAATAAATTCTCCTTCATTCTCGTGATATGGTTTTGTGATGAAAAGAAGCCGTTCATAAACCAACTGAGTTCTTTTTGTGGAGTGGATGGAGAAGGGAGGGAGGGTTGGTGGCAAGGGAGTAGGAGATGGGAAAGGGTAAGGGATATGGGAAGCCGCGGCGCGGTTAGGTGACCCCGTGGTCTCGAGCCACATGAAGAGGGAATTTGTGACCCTACCAGCAAGAGGGATTCCATGGTCCACGTCACACGAAAGCGTATCCGTGGCCCCGTTCCCTTGCTTCCGCGCAAGCAATTACTTCTCTGTTTTATTTCCTTGTTTATCTCTGCATAAGCAATAACATTAAATTCTAATGTGCGGATGAGTTTGTCGCGAGTGTGCTACTCGTGATTAAGAAAAAATTTGATATTTTAACGTGCGTCCACATGCGCCATAACATGCCTGTTTTTGTACAAGAATTTTATCGTTATCTCTTTCCGCAGTTCGGGGACGAATTTTCCAGTCGCTTTCATTTATATCCATTGTCCTTACATAGGATTTGAATTGTCGACATTGAACCTGCAGTTTTATTCAGTGCCCCTCGAATGGGAAATTTGATAAAAGCAATGCATATCACTAATTTTATCCAGTTTTTTTGAGGTCGACAAGTCGATGTTTGTTAACCCTGCAGGTTGCTACCTCTGCGGTTAAAAAGTGTCACAAAAAGAAGCCTTCAGAAGGTGTATGCTGTAATCGATTTTATCTATCTGCACCTCCTACTTATTTGCAGATTTAGAAGATTCATGCCATCACTTGCTGCCTCAACCTCATGCATTCTCCCTTTAAAGTTTCGAAAAAATCAGCCACAAAATCATCAACGAAGCAATTGATTCTGTCTTTTCTTTGCAGAGTACGTGAAAGAAGAACAATCTGAGATCGCAGATCTAGTAAATGAAGCTATGAGCTGCCCAAAGGAACCTGAATTTTTTGGAACCGTTTTAACGGCCAGCTTATTTGGTGAACACGTTAAGCAAGACCAATTACAGAATTTGGGTTACTCGCTGTTTCTTTCTCACGCATTGTCGCTCGCTCCTGCTTGTGTCCTCATGGTTAGGTTTTCTTGTCAATCCATTTCAAAGGACGGTTCCAAACTCTGCTCAAGTGCCTCAGTTCTCTGCCCCAAGTTTTTTTCTGTTTACATTTCGGGATGGGGGGATGCTATCTTATTTCCTACGATCCAGTACTCCCATGACGTTATATTGCTTCTGCGAAGGATGCGATGCGAAAAGAAAATGCCAGAATGGGCTGCACTTGGTGTCATCTTGAAGAGGTACTATCGCCCGCCCTCCCATTCACGATCTCATTGATTCTGGCCATTTCTTGCGATATTCACGTCCTTGCAGAATGAAATGTAGATACATTAGCCACCGTCTACTAATGTTACACAGTATACTTTGTGATCAGCACCTCAAACGTTTAATTTACTAACAAAACCGTGAAGGCTTTCATGTGCTAGGACAAGGCTCATAATTCATGAAAATACTTATGGCGCGCTTGTTTCCCAGCAGAATTATCAGGTCACTACTTAGACAAATAGGAAGCAGTACTCTGAATGGTATAAATGAGCCTTCTGGAAAACTTCAGTGCTGATTCGACGTCAAGATTGCAGGATACGATCTTTGATGTTAACTGCGTAGCCCACAGCTTCATTTTATATGTTTATGCGTACAAATTATTCTTCCTCCACGTATCCTGCAAAGAAAAGAAAGAATCACGTTGCTTCGCTGATGTTTTTTCGGCTGATGTTTTCGCTAGAAATGAACTGTAAAAAAGGATTTTTCGCCTGTAAACTGCAGAAAGAGTAACGATAAAATTCTTGTAAAGAAAGAGGCATGTTATGGCGCATGTAGAACGTATTGCTGTTTCAGGTAGCAATGAAAACTTCTGCTTTTAATTTTCAACGCTCAAAAAATTTGCAGCAATAATGTTCAAAGTTTCCGCTTTTTGCATAAAACAACATGTTGTTCTGACCAGTGCAATTATAAAAGCCCATATAGTAACGGCTTCACTTATGTGCTTATCCACTCGTGTGTTGGCGACTTGTAGTTCTCCGCGTAATTTTTACGTCTAATATTTACAATTATTTCCGAAAATTCACACATTACTGCCATCTACATAAATCGAATCTTAAGTGGATAAGCACAAGAGTGAAGTCGGCACCATACGGGCTTTTATAATTGCACTCATCGGAACAATCACTGCATGAACTGCCAAACATAATAGACGATATGCACAATTATGTGTCCATATTTTGAATGATGAGATCTTTTGCACAGCTCAACCCACATAAAATAAAAATCCCAGCGATTGTCAAATGCATGTAATTTTCTAGGCGCGCTTCAGTGACTCCCTTCGAACGCTGTGGTTTAACTTGAGGGTTAACTTATGAGACTATCGATATCATATGTTCGACTCATTAAATTCGTATTTCTAGATTCCAGTGATCATTAATTTGAAGTTAGCTGACATACATATGGCCTAAGTAGATACATCTGCGTTGATACGACGCTGTTCTAATGCACTTTACAAGTTCCAATTGCAAAGCCAAGTAAACAGAGAGTCACAATTGTATTTGCACATGTCTATAAGAGTAATGGACATCTCATCAAATACCGTCTCATCAATAAATTTTCTCTGTGTTTTGCAC
Source organism: Ascaris suum (assembly GCA_013433145.1). Lineage (NCBI taxonomy): Eukaryota > Metazoa > Nematoda > Chromadorea > Rhabditida > Ascarididae > Ascaris > Ascaris suum. The sequence continues at coordinate 9,830,662 of CM024170.1, read as the reverse complement.
GTAATGAATCTTAATCTCAGTTGTGATAAAACAGTGCAATTTTAAACGATTCTATTTTTCACTGAAATACGCACTGATTCGTGTAGATAGAATATCGCATTTCATCACTAATGTTTTCTCATTCTTTATTCTTTTGCAGTTGTTTATTCGTTAGCAAAACAGTGCGGGATTTCCGGATTGATAAGTTAACGGCAAATTTTATCGTTTTTTTTTTCAACGTTTTGAGGTAATTGTTTACGGAATTATTTGTTGAGTTGTTTCTTGGAGCATTTTAATATACGTTACAGATGGAACAATTTAGGTCGTCACACTTTGTAAGCTATCAAATACTAAAACTTTCGCGTCTGCACTGCTGAAGAACTGAGGTGAGCTGTTTAAAGTGCAAACCCGTAGTTAAGTGATGCATCAAAATTTATTATCTTTCTAGTTGCCCGTAGCCTAGTTGGCTGTTGCTCATGACTCATCATCGCAGCCTCAGTTTCGATGGCACTTCAATGCTTACAAGATTTACGAACGTTGTGGCGTCTTTCAGCAACTGGCATGGTAAATCAAACAAATGTGTCATCCGTCGTGTTTAATGCTATATGTGGCTTTTGCAAAAATTGTGGAAACCAATTTTGCAGCAAAATACATTCGAGTACGTTCTTGTCGAATCTGCAACTTAGTGGCTTTTGCTCAGCCCATTTAGTTTTATAAAAGCAAAAATCGTTGTAGCTTTTATATCAGAGTTTCCAAAACCTTATGAAAAATGACGGACCGCTAATAAACTCTCAACAATAAACTCCATCTATCGGAGCCACTAGGTATAAGCGATTTTTAAGCGATTCCTTTCTCGACCACGTGCTCTAAGTCGCCAGTAAAAGCTTCTATTTCAAAGTTTCTATCGCACCTGTAAATGATTTTGAAGTCCGAGGAAAAAATTTGTCTGCAACACGCTGCTTATGTAAATAACGGCTGAAGTATCACGAAGGCTTATGTTTTAACTTAAGGGAATAGGTTACCAGTTAGGGATATTATTAATAACCTGCTGCACTTGACAGCACGTCTATGAGAAGCAAGAAGTAATACAGAAGCAAGCCCGATCTGCAGCAAGTCATGAAAAATCAACGATTACGTTCTAATTTTTGCAATCGAAGTGATAAGGAGGACTTACTGTAATATGGTTATCATACCTGCTAGAAGTAAAGTAACATCCTACTTAGAAACTTATAAACAACAAGCCGGCTACATAAAACCGCAGCCGTTTTCTCTTGTAAGTGCTCATTGGTATCAGTTGCACAATAATTTCTTCATTGTCATAGTATAATGCATAGTCAGTATTGCGTAACACATCCGATCGTTTGTTTGTTCCCTGACCTCGGTCCCTCTGAACTTATTATCGAGTATAATGGCTTAGTTAACTCGAAGGTTCTTTGAATGTGGTGTTTTATGACTGAATGCTTTATGATCTATAAGAGCGAAAAAAATTTTTTGTTGGTCTTGAGGAAAGATTTGATGATTCGATAATGAAAAATGACCCCTCAATGCACACAAACTGAACTTTTGTAAACTGTGTTCAAAGTCCCGGGAAACAATCAGTATGTGTGACAAACGTGCAATTATCTGATACCCTTGCAATATACAAAGACAAGAGTGCACCACACCACATACACACACATACATACGTTTCCTCAGCGCTTACAAATATTTCCTCAACTAAAAAAGCTTAAGCTCGATTATGCTGTAATTTTGAATGTTGTATATTGCAACGATTATTCCAACGAAGTTTAAGTTTGTGCCACAGGCTGAATTGCGAGGAACTCTCGAGGAGATGAACACCTTAAAGCATTTTTCACGAGGAAAGTATAAAATTAGAAAAAAAAATCGCGCAAGCTAGACGATATTATTTGGACGAATATTTACCATTCTGAAGTCTCCTATATATAGGAACCTCTTCAGGAAATATGACTAAATTCAGTAGACATTCGAGATCGGTGCCGTATAAATAAACTCAACTGACATTCGGAATCGGCGCCATCTTTCGTGGCTTCGAAGGCTTCGTTGAGTTCTTTCACGTGAAGTTTTAGGGATTGTGGATATGTTCGGCTGTTTGCTCACTAACTGTAAGTCGAACATCGAAAACGTTTTTGCTAGCCATTGCATGTGCAATCATCACATTTGCCTTATTGCTAATGAGGTACGTTTTATTCATCTTTCCACGTTCATTTTCAGTGCTCTACTTCCAAGCTAGTTACATTGAAATATGTCATCATCAGAAGATAATCGCACATTCAATAGTTCAAGCTGCTTCTATAATATCTGTACAAGTTAAGTAATAGATTTTAGGCCACGATGGAGTGAACAGGTAAGTGTAAATTGCAATTGAGTATATGAAAGAATGTTATGAAGATGAGCAATTCGACGATGGCTACGTCGCCATTGTGAAATTTGATGCACCAATTCTTTTCGCCAATGATGATTATGTCGTCTCTCAATTATGCGAAATTGCCGACAGCGCTAAAGAGTTCGCAAAATTGGCTCGTCTTTGCTTATTGCTATATTGTGGACTACGGGCTTGATATTTTGAGGTATGCGGCTCATATATTTCCTATTTAAAGAAATCAATAGTTTTTTCTTGGTATGTTAAGCTAAGCTAACCTGCATTTCACTCGATATGTTCAAATTCGTTCGCAAATCTCAACAGCCGATTGAAATCTCGATTTCCAACTTTTTAACTTTTTATGGTTTTATTTTCAATCCCAAATTTTTTAGTTTTCAAATTTTCGGCTATTTGATAGCGCATTCATTTTTTATTGCTGTTTAAATGGGCAAGGAAATGCACTTTAATGAGGCTTTATGCTACTATAGTTATAGCTTGTCTCTATTGGACGGAGGGACACGTGCAAACAGCATACGCAGTAATTGCTCATAGCAATCAGTGATATATGAGATATGAGCCGCACAAACAACAAATATCAACAGTCAACCATAAGTGGAGTCGACAATGCGCTTTAATTTATTTCTTTTCATTGTTTTTTGTTGTTTCTCGCTAATTAATGAATTTGGATATTTTCACGAAAGGATTTTGTCCTCTCGCTTGGGTGAACGGTATTCACAAGGATGACCGATTCAACGTTTCATTTCGAGACCATGAAGATTTGCTTTCCCACTGGATATCACTCCACTCCACCGAAGCTTTAAATCCGTTGTCCCCGACGGTTAAATCAGGGAGGATGATTGTATCTCATCCATCGTTGTGGGCCTAAATGATGACTAGATTTAGATACAAATTTGCGACCTGAATTGGAAAACGGGAGCATAAAGGCTTTTCTGGCTGTTTCGAACTTGTCAATGCACGATACACAGTGCTTCTCTCAGATTCTGTCGGTATTTGCATTCTTTTCCCCTCAAAGACCTTCATTTATTACGAATAAGCAACAGGAAACGCTGCATTATACATGATTGTGTTAACAAATATTGTAACACTGCCGATTTCGAAGCGTGACGGAATGATAGAGATTATTTTTCAATGCAGATGTCTTCAAATTGGAAAGACATATTTGATCGTAAGTGGGGTTGTCTTATCAGTGTGCAATTTCTTTGTAAGACCCATTTTACATTAATACGCAGCTGTAGTTTAGCAGTCTGAATGGTGCAACGCAAAAATACTTCATAATGAAGTGAATGTTCTTGAAGAGAGCAACGAATATAGAAGTGAATGATGAATCGACTTCCGTAAAGATGATAGTACTTGATTGCTGAGCTGTGCCCGACACGGATGTTAATGGCATCACAGCATTAGCGGAAGTACTGCTACCTGTTCTATTCATAAAAAATAGGTCCTCCGAAACTTGAGACAGGATCATTTTTAGAATAATTGGAATTCGGTTATTTACGCACATTGTTCTTCAAAACTTGCTATTTACAACCATATACAAAGTACTAATTGACTTTCAAATGTGCTGAATTATGCTCGATGACGTTTTCCATCTCGAAAACAACATTTTCTACTGGTGTTTAGTCGGATTTCATCTCTGGAAAAATATTCTGATAATCATTTCAAAGACATTATTAGGCTCCGATCGGCAGCTTTTCTTTGCTGATGTTTAGGACAGAAGAAAAACAAATAAAATAGGTGTACATTAGTTGAAAAGAGATGTGCATTTGATAGAAAAGGACAGATATTTGGAATTGCATCCCGTCGGAGCGTTTGCTTAGAAAGGAAAATAATGAGAGAGGAGAGGGTTTGAACCCTTTTTTGGCAAGCTTTTTTCATTTTGCACTGAATTGAGAACGTCATCTCATCACTTCTAGCCATTGATCAAATATTTCGACATGTCAGGTAGTTTAAAAGAAGAGAGATTTTAAATATGTTAGAACAGTTGAAATAATTGATCAATTTTAGCTAAAGGCTGATTTTTGTATGACACTAAAATTGCTCGGCATATGAAAGATGCACTTCTATTGCACAACTAATTCGTGCATTCTTTGCAAGCATACGTCGATTTTCTCGTTCATAACAGAAGAATTTTGCTTGCTGTTGTTAACGGTACACATTACACTTTAAATTCACATCCGTTTACGTACATTTCAATTATCGTAAGTTCGAAATTGAAAGAATTACTTCCGGAAATTGCGCCCCTAAAATATTCTTATATAATTCGAAGAAAGCAAATGAGCAGTGCACTATGAGAGCACTATTTGAAAAAATTGTTATAAAGGAAGTGGCCATTGTGAACTAAATAAAGTCCGATTTTTATAGGTGAAATATAATAAAGAGTTTCAAGTATGAAAAATCCGCAGTTATTTGAGCGCAACGAGTGAGCTGATTCCCCTGATTTTCGGACGGGCTGGGCATATCGTCTTTCTCTTTCAAGATTACAAAAGTATTTTTGAATCGCCAAATAGGCTTCAACTTTCCGTCATTATCATCGATATATAAATCGCAACGGCAATTTTTGATAGTGATGTGCAGATAAAATTCCAATTTCACTATCATATAAATAAAAGAAATAAACAGCAAATTTGTATTACGCAATATGAGAGAAAGAAAAAAGAGAAACTGGCTAAGCAAAAAGAAATTCAACACGACATGAATAAAAAGACAACATAAGTTTTTGCAGTTCTAAGCGCATCTGAGCCTGTTTTGTCAAACAGTCCCCATATCCGCTTTCTTTGGAATCACTATTCACAGAAATTAACCGGTGATTACACCATTAAAAAGCACCTTGTCATTTGTGGACGTGTCATAGAAAGTGGTATTGTGAAGCATGAAAAGATTCCTCCTGGTTAATGTGCGTCTTCCATTTTAATTCGAGGCACTTGAAAGATGGGGAGGGGGGGGGGAGTGGAAAATAGACCTGCTTCCGAGGGCGAGATCAGCCAGAGTTCCCGGTCATGCGCATTCTGCTCCGCGATATTCGCCTTTTTTGAGAGAACCTATGCGCTGATGTTGATTTTATCATAACTTTCTTCTTTTTTTTTCAGAGTTATCCCCTTTTCAATGAAAATACAGCTACAAAGTAAATTTTCACCATTTCCTTGAAAATTTTCGCCGTTTATGTTAATTCCGAATAAATTTCTCGTCTCTTTCAATTTACCCACAGGCAATGGATTATATCGATTGCTCTGAATCCTTTTATTCAGAATATTTCAATTTTGTTGCTATTGAAATCAAATGCGAATATTACAGCATCTCTTCACAATAAGCTTAACGACCATGACTTCTTTGATAAAATACCCAAGGATGCATTCTTTTCGAGTGTTCACCGCGCAGTGCTTAGCACACAGAGCTCTAATGACATTGCACAGATCCATATGAAGTATATTTCCATCCGTATTTTTTCATTCTTTCAGGTCAAATTCATCTCTATTCGTATGAAATTAGTAAACACTATTTTATGAACGACAAATGTCAATTATCTGAAATATTTCGAAGTAAAAAAACCTTTTTAAGGTGAAAATCCTTAGAAAATATTTCTTACCTTCTCTTTGGTGCTATTGACTAGCATTTAGTGCTCGTTTTCAACAAATTATCTGCAAATATGAAATGTGAGAGTATTGTAAAAGGAAACTTCGGTGTTATTAACCTTCTACAGAAGTTAAAAGATATGATAAGTTCCCGGTGGTTGCATATCATATATTGATGATTAAAAGTTTCCTCAACGAATCATCTCCTCCCTCGATGCGTTGTGCAGTTTTATAACATCCTCCATATACCTTCATCTTGGAATACGACTTTTATGTTACAAAAGATATTCGAGGACTAGTTTGATTTTTGATTTATTATTCGCAAAATTACCTTCAAGGAAGTAACTTCTAACAGCAGCAATAATTTTTAAACTAAAGAGGCCTGGAACGATGAAATATGAAATATCGACTGAATTTGTTATAAGATAATTTGCAAAACTTACTTGAGTTAACGTCAAACGATCACACGTTATTGCTCGCTAATGATGTCATGTGAGAGTGACGATGAGAGTTAAGCAGAAGATTGAATTAAAGAAGGCAACGAAGCAGTTGACAGAATGCTAGTTGCAAAATTTATAAGACTAAATCTGAAGAAAACTTCTATAAGCAAATGAAGATCTGACGGCACACTAGCAAGAGTTAACCCCCGAAAGAGATTTTTATGAGACGGCTTCTAATGAAGTATAGTAAGGAACGTAAAAGCTGCTGATGACAAGATCTTGCGCACCTTTCATCCATCTCTCGAGATGTCTATGAAATGTATCATGAAACATGTGCTTTGAGAGTTGGTCTAAAAGCATCAACAATCTACGACCGCGCTGAAAAAACCGAAAAAAAATAAGTGAAGCTAATTTCAGTGCCTCAATTAACGGTCATCGCAATCTGATCACACTCTCAAAAGCCGCCTCACGAAGTGAGGATCTTATAGATGAGGCGACTCCATCACGTACTGTACTGCTCGACGATGATAAATCAATGTTTTCTAAATACTCGGCTTCGTGTACTCTAAACACATCAATCTCATGTGATCGCAATTATTTAAGTCATTTTTGAAATATATATTTAAATCATATTTCAATTTAAGTCAATTTATATTGAAGATTTTCGTTTAAATCATACCAAATCAGCGGCTGAAAATATTCAGCGCAGTTGCGTGAATTTGGTTCTCGTTTGATCCAGCTCTATACATCACAGCATATTTGATGATACTATTGTGAGTGCTTAAACGGCGAAATTCAGCTATACGAATCGAAACTTACTCAACGATTTCAAAAAAAAAAACTTCCAATCTTCTACCATAATTTCTATTTTCCGGTTAAACGATCGATCGTTGGTATGTACAGGTACCATCGTCCTTGTTGTCATTCTTTTTCTGCGCTATTTATCGACTGACTGAATTATCGATTCATTCTGACGTCCATATTATGCAGTGCTGTTTTCTGCTTGAACAACCTACTAATTTCATAAAAAATTAAGTGGAAGAAATCATTTTTAGCAGCATTTTAAATTTTTCAGTGTTTTCTCTTCATTCATCATAATAATATGCAAATTTTTCATGAACTTTCGCTTTCTATTTCAAGAGTAGCACCACATGTATAATTCTATTCCATTTTTAGTTCATTCATATTTTTAAAATCAATCAAAATAAGACTTAATTATTATCTCATCGAACAATTTCACAATAAGATATGCACCTCATTATCGGTAATAATTGTTTTCTGATCACGGACGATAGGAAAATCCATAGCACGGTGATTTTATTTTTATGCTGGCGATCAAATTCAAGTGTGAAAGTCTATAAACGATAAGCAAGATGCTCGCAATATCGATGTTGTCAATGAAAATTTTCTTCGGTCGTTTTCACTTGCGTTATAATTAAAAGTCATTACAATAAAAAATTGCTAAATTCAAACTTTATCCGCCATCTATTACTATTCACCATCGTAGTCCATCTCTGATGCCTGAAGCAAAAAGGAGAGTCCTATCCTTCATTTTTACGATTATTTGGCTATCTATTTTCGACGCCAAGAAAAAGCACTGAATTAAAATATTTTTAGTGGTGCATATTTATGTCTGGGCAAAAAACATACATTCACGATTACATAATACTATTCGTCGATTCTTAGGAAGGTGGGTGTGGCACATTGCCTATGTTAGAAACGTTATCTATGACCATATGCAGTACGCGCGTTATCGTTCCGCTCGAATTTCTTTTTTTGCACCTATCGTAGTGGAATGTGATATGCAATGGAATGCCTCGTTCTAGATTTCTTATCTGACGCCTCACATCATAGACTCGTTCTCATCATTCACTTCCTCCTATCCGTTTGCCTCTTTCACTCTCACTTCATCTTTTATTTCTCTTAGGTTCAATAGGCAACGAAGTTACCTGCACTCAGAAGCGCCGAGAAACCTGTAATTGGCTGTCACATTCTTAGTGACATAAAAAAATGATACATTGTTTCTCACCCTCCTTCACTATCGACTAATGTCTCTTTCAAAGATATGTTTCTGACGGAAAAACTCGTCGCTTATTCGAAAAAATATGACGTGCACATTTTTCTTTAGCGTAGAAAATGTCTGAAAAATACTCAGAATACCAATAAGCTTAGGTAATTGGTGTCTAAGAATAATAACTAATTTTTTAAAATTTTAATGCATTATAATTTACATTCAAAACTGACATGGTTTTTGTATACGTAGAATTAATTCGGTGATAATAGTTTCTGATATATTTGCAATTACACAGTTACACTTACATAAAAAATAAAAGACGGTTAAAAACTCATTCGGTAAAGAATAGTGAAAATTTTCATAAAATGCGAAATGGTTTTTGTGTTATGGTTAAATTGTAATTTTAAAAGAATAAAAAATTGAAGGAAACAAACCGATTTATTGATGGCAAATAAAAAATTATAGCTAATATATAGAATGGGCATGAACCGCAGAATCTTAAAAATGTTCAGCAGCTGTTATCGCGCTTCCCAAATTCACAACCTTTTCAGTGATTTTCGTTCAAAAATGTTATCCAGAAATATTTGGAGAAAGGAATGCCAACGCTTGAGATCTTACGGAAACGGTTATCATTCTGCTAAGCTAAAGATTTCTGGATGAGTAATTAAGTGACGCTTAGTCGAATTTTTAAAACGAAGTAAGTCTCATGAAATGTTCGAACATCTCTTTTTTTGTTTTTGTCAATTTGCACTTGTAAGGAATGTAACAACGTCGTGCTAGTGCGCACACATATGTGATTTCATCTTCAGCTAGAATGTGTGTCCGTCTTCACGCCTATTTGTCTGTCCGCTACACTTAACATGGGAATTAATGAAGCTGGAGTTAGAACTATGCTAGGTGTAACATACATCGCTGGATGATTTTCTAAAGCAGCCTTCAAATTGATGGATCAACTTCGAAAAAAGCTCATAAGCATTTAAATATTTCAAAAAAGCATATATTTCGCAACCAAACAAGTTGTATTTAATACGGATACTACAAGGAAACTATTGTAGAAATTATAGGAGAACCAGTCTTTTAGAGAAAATTTGTTTCATAGCTATTAAATTAGTTGAAACGGGTATGATTGAATCTTGTTGACATGTTTCATAATCCATTTGCCTTGCAAGCGGAATGCAAAAAGCCCATATGCGCTTTTTTCCATTTGTCTCAATCGATGCGCTTTTTTAATTTAATCGCTAAAATGTTTTTTTATATGAGTATGAAGATTTCTTCTTATTTGTAGAGTTCACTCTATAAGACCCTTTAGAAAAATTCATTTGTTATTTGCAGCGATGAAAGTAGAAGGCAAAAAAAAATCATCAAATTATTAATGATGAACAATTAGCAATCGTATAGAATTTACTCATTTTATCAGCAATATAGCGTTAACAAAGGCGATAAACGAATTGCACGATATTAATGACATATTCACAAATTTATATTATAACAGCGTAGTTACAAAGGAATGCTTCCGGTGGATGTAACATTATTAACGATACGGCAATATCGTCATTAATGCACATAAACGAATTGAAAATCATACTCACAACAACAACACCGCCTTCATAGTAGCACATTTCAAATGTGTTTAATCTGGTCAATAAAAATGAGTGATTACCTCTGAGAAAGAAGTTGAAATAATAGGGAAAATTTTCTCGAAAACCTTGTACTATCTACGCTTTAAAAACCTTTCAAACCTAATGATTGAGATTAGCGAAAATAGTTACAAAAGCTCTATATGGCCATTACATTTGTATGTTGCTCAGTTCTGGACTGACTGAAACAAAATATATATTAGAAAGAGCGATTAATGAATGAGATATTTACTGGATGCCCTTAGGCTTAATTTGACCCAAAGTTCTTGTGCATCCGGCAGCAAACACCTTGATGAAAAGTCGTACTTTTGTGTTTTAATGACATGAACTCCTAGCAGTCCAATGAATCTCTCTTCCAAGAAGAATAGTGATTCAGTTCGTTGCCTACGCACTCGTTAGCGTCTTATTTCATTTCGCATAGCGCTTATCGTCGGTACGCCCTCGCAACTGTCTAACGCATTTCCGTCTGAAGGATACGAGAAGACAGCAACCTACTAGCAAGTAAGGCATTACAGCCAACAATTAACGCAACTACAACATGCGCTGAGTCGTTCAACCGAACACGAAACACTGACATAGGCTTACTGCCTTCAAATTACCCAAACTCGAAGCACGGATGTTGTCAACGGGACTGTCCTAAGAAGGAAGTATGCAACGACTAAACGAGAAGCATTGCCTACTAAACAAAGGCATCCACACACTTCTCCAGATGCACAATTAAATGTGGTTCTTGCATGTTGACTCAGCGTTAAGATTTGCTTTATGCCGTACGATGCATTATGTTCGTGACTATGGTTTCATAAATTAGTGCGACATTGAACCGCTAAAATTATCCAGCGGGAACGAGAGCAGCTACTGAGTTTCGCAATTTAACCTGCAGATAAAGCCATTATAATGCTTAGCTGTCCTTCCGGAAACCTAGAATCCGGAACTGAAAGAAATCGCAGCAATAAATGAAGCACACGTTTCAAGGCAGAAAAGAGGTGAAGATCCAATATTTAAGGCTTTTTTAAACGGAAGAGTAAGCACATATGGAGCTGGAGTTGCAAGTTAAAAGGTCATGCACATAAATGCTCCAGACACTGCTCGTGGAATTCCATGCCTGATAATCCACGCTCAAGCTTTGAGGACTCATCGAACAGCGTCAGTGGGAAAAGATTACAGTTAAATGCCGTCATTTTCATCATCATTGTTCCTTGCTGGGTTGCTTCGTTCTGTTTCATCAGACGACGGCATGTAACAAAGCCCTTTATAACACGCAGGTGCATCTGACGGGCATTCACTACAGCGTTGTTTGTCCTTGGTCGCCCACGTAAAAGCAGGTACCTAAAATCGGCATCTCCATTCAAACTTGCCGTTTTACTAATCACATATTGGAAAATACAACTGAATAAATTGTTAAAACATTCCATAGGTATGGCAGATTAGATTAGAAACTGAAATGGAAGTCGTAGAAAAGTAGCGCGGTACTTATTACTCGAGAACAGTTTTGAGCGCTACTGTAAATGCGACTGACTATTAGCGCTGCTCAGAGGTTTTCAAGTGTGAAAGCAAATCCGGATTTTTTTAGGGCAAATAAAGTTTCCAGTTATAGGGTTGAAATGCACCAGCAAGACAAGCATTCCTTGGTGATTTTGGAAAAAGACATGTTCTTGTGACATGCTAGTTGAATAATTTAAATGCTGGATACTGGACAGTGGGCACGCTCTTTAGATTTTAATCCGAAAAGACTTCGAGTGACCGATTAGCGTTCCTGTGATTAGTTGCACGTTGCCTATTCGGAGCTAATATGCTAATACGCTTTATCGTGACTTCCTTGCGCAGTGAAAAATTCTGTGAGTTTTTTATTAGTTATTTATAGCCGCACAATTTTCTATTCTGTGCATAGGCGATATTTTTATTATCCTCTAGCAGCATGGCAAATATTTTCGACGACTCTCTCTTCAGTAACAAAAAATGTTTGAGTACAAAGAAAATAAAAATACAAACCGCAAAAAGTTGTCCATTTCCGGTTACAAATACCGTATTTCCTTGTGGATTGTAGTGACACACAAATATGTGGCGGTGTCCTCGGCCTTGGACACCCCAAATATCACGACATCGAGCATAACCGCAACCAACAAGATTTGTTCTCGCCCATACAACCTTGAAAAGCCAAGTTTTCAATATCGACAGAACCGTTACAATTTATTGCTCATGAATATTTTATGTGAAGAAAAATTTCCATATTTAGAACTGCACAGAAGAGAATTTTTTGCGTTCGAATTTATCACATACTCTAAATTGTCAACTAAGTTCTCGTTGAGTGATTACGTGATAATATGGAAATTATTAGGCAAATATAACTGATTCGAGGTTGCACTCATATTAATCAAATTTTGCATCTCTATTTTTTTCTCAGAATGGTGTTATAGGTGGGCTGCTAGTGATGCGCATTAAGGCAATTCGAACGGTAGGCTGCTTTGAATTTCAGTAGGAAAAAACGTAAAGAAGAAAACGAAAAATCTCTTTTATGCATCGCCAATATCATCAAAACGCGCTACTGCAGTTATCAGTTGGCAAGAAAGAAACGCCCATAATAAATTTTGACATAGTGAACGAAGGCTAACGATGATCGCAACTCAACTGTAGCTAATATGTCAACAAAAACCTCGGGAGATCGCGTTTAAATTTCCCACTAGAATCGAGAAATCCAGAAATGCTAAGTGGCAGCTTCTATCCTCAATACCAAATGCGAAACAGTATTAAAGCTGCTAGTAGATGGCGCAATAAAATTCAAAACTTGGCCTTTTCCGCGGAGTTCACCATACATTCTGATGATCACTTCTTGAACTATAACAAGTACTAAACTGATGTTGTAGGTTTCATATGTGATGTATGCAGTGTCACTGCTTTAAAGTAATACCAATCCGTCAACACCATCGATGAATACATCAACTCCATAGTAATGTATTGCACTAATTTTTACAACACGAATCTCGTGGGAGAAAAATATCACCTTCATGAGTGCAGTGTAATTTTCTTGAAATTTCTTCTCTTCCTTCATATAATTTCATGTTTTAAAACCTTTTTGCGTCTTATATTACATTTTTTTTTCATTATATGTTTGCTCGACGCTTAGTCATCGAGAAAATTATCTTCCATTGTGTCATAGTTTTGGTATTGAGAGAGTCAACTACGCTAAACGAAGAAGTTCAGGAATTACAGCATTATAAATAAAGCTACGATATTACGGTAGCAAGTCAGAATGAAACTGAAAGCAAATTTTTATATGAAAGTGTTACCTGCACATAATGTCCACAACAATGCTTATAGGCATGTTTACATTGGCATCGCTCATCGTAAATCTCATCAAACCAGCGTCCAACAGCTTCCGTATAGTTTGCGAACGGTGCAGCCCAAATATTTTCACCAACATTTATACGATCGCGACTATGTCTGTAGAATATTTTTCAACTTGTGTGAATTTCATTTTGCATAAAAGTGATAAATTAATATGTGGATATTGTCATCGTGACGTTCTCACAAGTGACTTTTCGAGCACCATTATTTAAATAACATCTCATTCAGAGAATCAACTTTTTTCCATTTTTTTTGCAATTCATGTATTATACAACTTCAAAGAATTATCCTCTCAGTGAAAATTCTAAACGAGGTAGTAATCATATAATCATGAGGAATTGCCTATTCAAATATATGCGACGCATTGGAATTTACAATGAGAGTGAAAGAACAATTTCCAGTGGAGTAATGTTTATGAAATTGAACAAGGCGTAAACATCATTAACGAAGTGTAATTTGAAAAAACCGTTTAAAATCTCATCAATCGTAAGTTGAACTAAACTTCGCAAACAATTTTTTTTTTCGTAATTCTAATCGCTAATGAGGAAAATTTTCTATTCGAACAAAAAAAAAAACTGCATTTATAATTTTCGTCATGAGAAATTTTGCTTTTACGAGATGTTTTATCGCTAAAACGAGTTCCACTTAATGCAAGCGAAATTGCCAACCTATCACACGTTTGCCCCTCCAATAATTTATTTCTCGTTGAAGTACATCAGTAGTATTTGTCATCTACGAATTGGCTTACATTCAATTATCTAAGGCATTTTCTCATTTCACAATTTTTGCTTAGAAGATATTTACATGGATTCGTTATTTAATTATGCAAAAAACACTTCCATATATGGATGCGTATTTGGTATGAAAAAAAAAGCACTCTACGTGGATCTTTCTCCAACAGCCCATTGTACAATATAAACGTAGCACAATATAAAAACAACCCAAGCAGCAAAGTTTTTAAAGGAATTGGAGCGATTTTGTAAAAGAATAAAAGTTAAGTCCCCAACTTGAAGTAGGCATCATTTTTGAAAGCATTCATATTATAGACGCTTTATTGCAAGTACACCTTAAAGGATTGCAATGTTGATGCTGATTATTGGCTTCATTTTGATGATATAATCCATTGAATCTCAAACGCATGAACACTTGGAATTGCCAATACTGTCGGTACTTTAAAAATCCTTTTCAGTCGGACAAGCTAAAATTATTTCATAAACGTCCCCTCAGACAATCGAAAGAAACAAGCGAATGAGTCGACCGACAACCCCAATAGTGTTCAAACACTAATTGCAGCAGTATTCACATAAAGGTGATCAGTAATAATTCGATGATATCAGTGATTAAAACCTCAATAACGCTCAGCTCAACTAATAAGTATGCCCATATTCTTAAATGAACGAAACGAACGAACGCTATATTACTACCTAAAATCACATGACGCTTAAGCGCCACAATATTTATGCTGATATTATTAAAGAAATGAACGAGTAATTTACCTAAAATCACATCGGTTTGCATGACGTTGTGCACTAGCTGCAAGCTCATCTGACCAATACAACATTCTCATATCGGTTGATGGAACCTACAAGTATAATCTCTATATTCTAATACTGTTATAAATTCCCTTTATCGAGCAATAGATAATTATAATTTTAGGTCGTTTAGCAACTTCTTTCACTTCTTGCATAGCCTATGATCTCTCACTTACTCAAACAACAGTCACTATTCTAATCTGAAATATAGATCAACGGTGTCGATAATGCCTATAAGTTTTAAAAAATGCAAACACATGCTTGCGTGTGTTCGTAACCATCAATTGGAGATCGTGTCTTCAAAGTAATCTTATATTTCATATGGATCTATTCGGAGAGTTTCTTTATGGCCATTTGTAACTTAATTCTATGTCTCTTTATGCATTTTTGACTAAATTAGCTGCTGAAGGTCATCAGTTTGGAAGTGTCCCCTATTAAGTCAATTAATTTGGCTATGTAATTAAGTCAATCATTGAAAAGCTATAACTATTTTCGAAGGAACAAACTTCGAAGAAGATGTTTCAATATGACGATTACAAACTCACTAATCTTCTATATTTGTTGTGTTCATTCGTTATCCATAATTTCATATATGCATTTGGAGGTACTGAAGAGATCAACCAATTCGGGAATGGATTATACGTTTGAAAGAATGATGGTGATCGCCTTTCGCGGGATCGCTCTTCTGAAAAGAAAAAAAATTTTTTTTTTAAATTTAAGTTATTCGGAAGTCTTTCAAATATTTGTGAATATCTTTGATGGTATGTTTCTTCATGAGGTAATTTAATACTCCAATTTGTTATAAAATCCTCAATAAATTGAATAAATGTTTTGCATGAAGTTGTCTCGAATGAAAATTCTTATGAATTTTGAATTGAAAATATATATCAAAAATTCAAGTTTCAAGTGAAATTCGGAAAAATTGAAAGTATTTTAAAATTTATTAAAATTTATTGGAAATAAAAAATGAAATTTATTAAATATACAATATTTTTGGATTTAAGGATGAAAAATGAGAAAATAAAATTTCAAAGAAATACTCATGTTATATACGAAAAAAAAAGTTTCAAGGAAGCTTCTTTATGGATGCAGCGATTGGATGCACTTAAGGAAGCGTAATGCAAAGCTAATATGTTCTTTTTTTTTTTTAATTTCTTCTTTAGAAGCTTGAGCGAAATAAAGATCAACAAAAGATTTTAGCTAGTATGAATGGACAGCGAGAGTCAGCACAATTCGTCGCCCTTATTCCATGAAAGTGCCTCAGTGAAAATGTCTAATTTATGAGCACATATTTTCCACCAAGTGTTATATATAGCCGTCATAAAGCGAAATTACTTTTTTTTCGCTTCAACGTTCATATTACGGTCTCAAAAGAAAAGTGAATAAACGAATTAAAGGCAATCAATAAAATTCTTAATAACAATAAGTAATGGCACCTACTAAATCTGAACCGACTTTGAATAAACTCTGTCATAAAATTTTGACTTATAAAGTGTTAATAGATCACTGCACCATAAATCTAGTAGGTATTACTATTGACTATTGAAGCATGGAAGTATTAATATCAAGATATTTAAGCAATATAGGACATGACGGAGGCACTTATGATCAGATAAGCGAGTCTATCGACTCATCGATCAAGCATCATAAAAACAACGAAACGCATAAATCGAGCTAACGTCGCAAGAATTCATTCGGCCCACTATGAGAAATAATCGATCCCGCATTGAGCATTTCAACTGTATAAGATGAAGAAGGAACAATAAAATATGTGGTCAACGCATACGATATTAACCACATCCTGAAAAAAATATTATTGAGAAAATAAATTGTACCGTGTAGTTGCGGAAAATTGCATTTCATCGAGAAGGAAACGGTTAATTATGGTCATCACTTTTATTATTTTGAATTCTATTTCATTGACCTATTAAGATTTATTGACATCTCATTTCAAAAGTGCCGAGATTAATAGGAATAATGAAGTGTTTCATCGTTGAGCAGGAACAACGATATTAACACTTTAGACAGATAGAATTTTGATAGCCTATTAGACAGGAAAGTTGTACGTGTTTCACCTATAAAGCAATGAAATAATCGCATTTCGATTATATCTCTGATAAACACGTTTAAAATTTATGTTAAACATAGACGCTCATAGTTGAACGAAGAGCATCTTTGTTGATAAAAGCGGTACAACACAGAAAGAAACCTCTAAAAAAGAGGCGAGGGGGAGAGGGACAAATAAAACAGAGGGAAAAAATTAGTGAATCCTAGAGGATTTTTTAATGAACGATAGAGATTCGAAAATCACTCATTCATAAACGAACATTCAGTTTTTGCATAACAAAAAAGAAATATCTTCAATATTGTATTTACACGATGAAAAATTTAATATCTTTCAGCTTAAAAGAATTTTTATTATATATCGTTGGATATATTCGTTTGTGCCGTACTTCACAATCGCTCACACTGATTGATTTTGAGGAGAATAGCGAAAAAATTGCACAGCGTTAATACGATTAAAATCAGATGATGTCGAAGTAAGGGTACTGAGAGAAATTCGAGAAGTTAGTGCTAGGGAATTCAATTCGCCGCAAATAGGACTAGAGTTCGAGTTAGCGATGAAAGAGTGTGGCCGTCTACTTAAACAACAAAACCGAGTTCATCTCTTTAATGTGTTTCATTTCGAGTCGTCGAAAAAATTGTCGACGAAAGAACAGAATTGTTGTCGTCATGATTTAGTCCCGCCCGTTTTTTGCAGCGAAGTGAATGAGGTTCCATTTCGTCTGTCATGTGTTGCTTTTCACTACTCACTGATGAGAGAGCTTCAATTGCCGATCGTTTCAAAAACGATAAGAATAAAATATAATTAATAACGGAAGACAACTTATGTAAATGATTTATGCGGATGAATAATGCAAAGCAACTATTTATTGCATCTCTAGACTTATTTATTTATTTACTTAATTATTTGACTTCAACTGGCTGAAAATTTGTAAATATTCACGATTGAAGAATGCAAAAAAATCAAAAGCGATGTGTAACAAGATTTCGATCAGAAAAAAAGCACGGAAAATTGAGACTCAATAAGGCTCTAAGCAGCGTTTACAAACACATAACGGATGAGATTATATACGCAAATATCAAAGATTTAAATTACTATCATAGAATATAAAGGAAGTTTAAATATTACAGGAAGAAATGTTTGAAACTTGAGTTTTCAGTATTTTCTTTAACAATGAATGAAATGAGATATTTACTTTTTACGTTGACAGTTTTTCAAAGCAATTCGTTTTCTTTCTTGTTTTTATCCCATTATGACGTCATTAGTTACAATATAATGATGGCGCATTTGCCCATTTTAATGAGTTATTGGCGAAACAGGATCAAACCTTCAAAAATTCATAGTTTTCCGTTTGATCATTTATTTTCTTATCATCTGCTATTCAACTTCTAACGCTTCACACCTTTAAAGTAACTTGAATTGATATTCACGGCCTAAAACATGCTTTATTGCCTGTATGTTTTATGGATATCAATCTTCTGCATTGAAATGCTCTTCAATTAAACAACTAGTAATCATTCTCATAAGTGCTCATTTAATGTCTGCCGAAATTTATGGCTACGAATATAGGTGAGTTCTAGAAAGATGATTTTATACCGCATGAACAATTCCACCTATGAACTTTTTCATCGTACTATAATAGTGAACTTGGGAATACTAAGCAACTTCGAAAAAATACCTTATAAAGGTATAAGTAAAGTAAAGCACAAGTAAAAATAAATAAAACAGAAAAAGGAGATGATTGAAGAAGCATAAATAAAAAGAATTTATAGCATAAATTTTAAAAAAAAACACCAAAGACCATGTTTTATCAGAAGGTGCAGTTGATTCGTATCGCAAACTGATACAAAGCAAAATTCTGCCAGCCATCTGTCACACTAAAGACTGTAAGCAAAATAAAAACGCTGCAAGCGGAACACATCAGAGTACTTCCGTTTGGTGGCCGCTTTCACTCTCAATAAAATCATCACCTCTAATCGACGCCCTCGCATTATGGCGTCGTTGGTCACCCAGCACGTTCGCTTTTTTCTCCATCTATACTTGTTCACCGCAAATAACTTTTGCTCAACCATCTTTGTAAGATTTTTCAAAGGTTTGGATGCACTATAGACCTGTCTATATATTAGCAGTTCGGTAGTTCAGCGTTACAATTAACTATGATGCATATATGCATACATACATATTAACATGCATACACACATACCGTTTAAAAAATCTCGAAACTTAACAGTGATGAATGACTGAAGTTTGGAAATATAGACGATTGTAAAAGCGAATGGAAAACAACTTTTTCATATGAATTCTTCGACTGGGTTCCTACCTCGTGGATCATTTAACGGAAAGGTGACGTTTATTCTGAAGTCAACTCTCTGTAAGTTAGTTCGACATTAGATCCGTCTCGTCTACTTTCAGTGTTGTTCCGCTCTTAAACATTAAATAAGTTTTTTTAAAATTATGTCATACGTATTACTGGATGGAAATCATACAAACTATCGAAATAAAGTTTACTTCTTCTTTACTCTATTATATTCTAACTTTAATATTTGTGGCAAATAAAAATATCGCATTGTGAGCGAGATATACGTTAGAGATGCCCTAAAAATAAATAATTTCTACAAAGTAAACGAAGCAAGGCAAAAACAACGACGCCAAATCGTGCTTATCAATCCTCCGGTTTGATAGTAGACGCCATGTGCACAGATTTAAAATTATTTATCACTCGTATTTAGAAAGTGTTGTGCGTCATGGATCAGCATCAACGAGATAACTTTTTTGTGAGATAATAGCACAAACTAACCACAAATGTCATCATATATGGCGAGTACTAAAGAGTTGCCTTAGGACACAAAATACCAAGCGATTATGCAGATAGAAATTGACAACGATTAGCAGTTGAAGTTATTAATTTTAAAATAATACCCTGAAGACAAGCGGAAATGAAATTATTACAACCACTAAAATTTGAATAGATTAACGACTGTCCTATCTATAATTAAATAGACTGAAGTTTGGGTGGGAGAGGAGTAAGGGGTGAGCAAAAAAATAAGAGTAAAGGGTTTGCGATCGCCTAATCATGATAAACTCGAATTTTTGCAATAGAGATTCGAGAAATGCGTATTTGTTGAGAAGCTTTTTCAACGCGTTCATCACTAAAACAAATTGCTCCCATTTATAAACATCCGATATAATCATAAAAGCAAAGCCGCTCACAAAATATTTCTTTATTTATTTATGCAAGACATATGCCTATTGTACAATAATAAAGTTCATTTTTTGCGAACGGCACTTCAAGTGCAATATCTCTGCGAGTATACGTCGATCTTATACATTTAGATCTTATCGCTAAGAAAATGTCTCCAGACTGCACTGTATGATTCATTAGTTGCATTCACACTGATATAAATAGCACTTACTTCAACTATTTCTTCCGATTCATATATCTGCAAAAATATCTCAAAATTAGCGTTGATTTTTATATGCTAATTAATGCGAGCATCTAAAAAAGTCATCTAATTCAAATTTGTCCACCTATCCTCTTATTAGTACTTCCCATAGCAACACTTTTATTAGCTAATACAACAATTTTCCGTATAATTGCATAAGTTTGCCGATGATGAGAAATTATTGCAGTAATACTTTCTAAGGGTGTCAGCTAAGAATTTTCCACCTTAAACGCTGAATCTGATCCATCTCTGTTCGCAAAGTAAAATTCAATTAAACATCTTGAATGATACATCTATAAATATCAATGAAAGAAAGAAAGCTTCACCGATAAAATGTGAAAGTAACTAACACAGAAATGATTTCGAGTGAAGTGCTGCTATGACGAAAAGAGAACAGCGTGTAATGCAACAATTTTCACGTAAACCATAAAAAGTATTTAAAAAAACTGCTGCCTTTAACCTTTATTTTTTCAACGACGACGCCATATTCGCTATGCTTCTATTGAGTACTCACTGAATAAGTTGTGTACTATATTGGCAAAAAAACAAAATGAAAAACTCTCTCCGATGAGTTTGAACTATACGAACTGGTACCAATAGTGCTTATCAGAGCAAATATTGACCGAGACAATCGCCCGTAGAAATCTAATCAAGATTCATTCAAAAATTGATGACAAAATTTTCAAACTTCGTACTATTTATTACCTTCTAAAAATCTTCAAATAAAACTATTGAAACGGCATAACATATTTTGCAAATGTCTTTAATGTATGTTCATTCAATTCTTTAAAGAAATTTTCAAAAAATCGTGCAGGGAAAATTTCCCATTTTTTTAAAGGCGGACTCGATCATACATGGAAATTAAAGTAATCTGAGTCGTAATCGCATGCAGAAATTTCTCAAAAATAGCGAACAAATAAATTTCGCACGAATGTGAAAGTTTCCATAAACAATTCATTTATGCGTATATAATAAAATCTATTTCCACATTTCATATAGGACGACCTAAAAAGCGAATCAAGATTTTCTTCGGCGTCACGGATTATATACACTAAATTCCAATGCAGAAGCTATCTTGGCTAACGTGACAAATCCGATATGCGCACTAAAGCACAAGTACGCAATGTGCGCAGACGCACATGTGCACAGACGTACGAACACACGTACACACATACAAACTTATATGCCCACGTTCACAACTCTGCAACGGAAGTTTACAGAAATGCATAAAAATGTGTTTATTTAAAAAAAGCGACGTCACATCATTCATTCTGGCTCATGGGGAATAAAAAATTGAGACGATAGATTACCATTTATGTTTTATTAACGAATAATTATTAAATAAATAAATGCGAAAATTTTTGGATTTTATTGGCTAGATGATGTAGTTAGAAGAAATAATACTACAACTTTTACGCAGTAATATTTAATCGATCCGTCTTAAGTAACGATACTAAATGTAAGCATTTGGAAATAAACTTTTATTTCCTATAATTTATTGAGGAGCTCTAAAAAGTGTCACAATTGTCGCATATTTATATGTTTTCTCTTTGGGCGTTTTCTCTTTTTTTTCTTTATAAATGTGAATCACATTCGACGAGTTTTCGGAATTACGCAAATAGAAATGCTCTTTAAAGTTTAAACGGAAAACGGAAAGAGAACAACGACTATTAGGTAACCATTAAGAGTTGCATTGAAAATTTGTACGATATGAGATTCGATGAAATTGGTAAAAAAAATAGATTTGTTCGACACCTACGCATTTCAATTATACTTTTCATTGAATTGTTACATGATCGCATAGAACGATCGAATGCGAATGACGTCATCTAATGTTACATTCACCAATAGAAAGACGAAAATTTCGATTTGTCACCTTTCAGAAGTAACCTCAAGAAGAAGAAAGCAAATTGTCAATCACTCGTGCAAAATTTCTTGAAAACATTATCATCATATGATTGGCATGTTTGACTCTGTTTCATATGCGATCAAATGTGAAATTTTTCAAAAACTGCGTAATTTATAAAATTGTGGGAAATATTCTCGATGCTAATCGACAACAAACATCACTTTTTATATTGTGCTATATTCCCCACTGCTAGACGTTAATCCTATTGCTGAGAATGGCATTAAAGTATTCGTCATTTAAGAAAAAAGAATTCATAGAATTATTTAGTCAGTTGAAAGAAGACAAAAATCAGCGTAAATGAGGGATAATTGCAGAGAGCGTAAATAGGGTCGCTCAATGAGGGATAAATTTATGAATTGCAGTTAAATTCGATGTTAATTTTAATGGAAGGAAGATTGTTCTCAAACTTCGAAATTCAACAACAAATTTAAATTTTTGAGTATGAAAACTTAATGAAAATTATGATGTCCTAAAAATTTCACACAGTACAATAGTTAATGTGGAAAAGTTTCTCGTTAAAAAAAAGTTCAGTGAGACATTTCGACAATAAATGTGAAGGAAAACTTTCCAAAATTATGAAAAAATTTTACCAAATATACTCAAAAGATTTTTTCAATATTCGTCGGAGCTTCAACGTCCTCTAATTAATTTCTAAATGTAAAATACGAATTTATTCCTTTTTGGCGAAAAAAATTTGGTGTTTAAAAATTTTTGATATTTGCAAATAAATCATTGGAAAATTAATTAGCCGTTCAAAGAAAGTAAAGAAGCAAAAAAAAAAGAAAGAAATTCGATGGAAGTGAAAATTAATAGTAAATCGATAAATTGACAATAATAAAATTTTTGCCCTATTTGATTTTTAGAAAAATCTGCAATTTCTCCTCCTTTAAAAATGCAAATTATATTTTCTTATTTTTCTATTTCAGCGTAAATATTTAAAAAACAAATAGGAGATCGGATGCACTGCATTAGCAAAGGATTCACACCAACGAAACTTTTTAGCGCCATTTCCGCTAATTCAACATCACTGAAATGCTATAACAATTAAAAAATATTGCACGATTATTCATTGGAAGCGGAGAGGAGTTTGAGGAGAGAGAACGGGACGTTTGTGGTAAGGAATGGCAGTCTATAATAGGAAGGCAACGGTCAGGCAAGAATAGATTGTACATTAATTAGGTGCTTTTGAACTTTTCTTCCCATCTTCAGATTCCTACTTCATTCTACTCGAACACCATTCAAGCAATATATCTGCGAGGATTTATGAGGCAACGATCAATCAAATCACGTGGCTAAACTTCGAGTTACTAAAACATGCTCGCTGCAGTAACAATGCACCTATCCTTTTTCTCATGAAAATTTTTTCGATTGCATCATTTCTGAGAGAATACGGCAGGTTGTGAGTGAATAAACTGAAACATATATTCCCTAATTTGGAATAAAGGATCATTTAACCAGGTGAGTCGAGCCAGGAGATGAATAACGAGATCAACTCATTGTATCGTATGATTTGGCGTTACTAAATTCAAACATTCGAATCATCGCAATTCCATTTTAATAAAACTTGAAGGAAGTGATATTAAATGAGGTTTTCACTCTCTCTTGTTGCACAAATCAGTTCGATTAAACAACGCCTTCATAATTCCGGTTTGTCACCGTTAACGTAAATGTATCGTTCATTTAAGCGCGTTAACGCGAAGCCTCTCGTATATCTTCGGAAAACTTATCACTTCACTCGTATCCTCTAATGTGCAACTTGCCTATTATGTGACTTAAAATGATTTAGTTCTAAAGTAACATTAATTGAAACAATGATACCGGGAGTACGCAGACTGCTTGTATTTGCCATCAGTAAACAAAGTACGCCTAGTCCAAAACTGAGCAATTGCCTAGTTTAAAAAAAGAAGAAAATCTGCGACACGAGAAGAAAATTCGATTTGGCGATAATAGTTTTATGGCAGCAGTAGTAAAATAGTTGTACTAACTGTTATAAACAAGTGCGAGGTTTCTTCTCTAATCGAAGCTTCTCTTATTGATGGGCCTCTCAAAAGCCAGATAAAGAATGGAATCTCCAAAATCTTTACAGAAGTCATGTGCGTGACAAAACTGATATTCAGAAAATACAACATCACCTCCACTCTCGGCAAAGTGGTTCTGTCGGATGAGAATGCGGTTGATTGCAGCGTACTGGTTTAGCTAATGCATCATCCCAGAATGGCATAACCTCTTCCGGAATGTTTTAATTAAATCTCTCCTTCCCTATAAATATTTTAAATATCCGTAACGTTCCTGAGATTTTTTTCTCAAGCTTGACGCATTCATTAAGCTCCGTCACACGTCCTTATGACGTCAGAAATCAACGACTTTGATAAATACAGTTCCAGATCTAATATAGATCTGATGCGCCCGATTCTTACACTCCCCGGTATTAGATCAGATCTAAGGCTACCGTCTAGAAAATTTCTAAGATTTACACAAACCCCCGAAACAATACTCGTGAAAACTTTAGGTCAAAGTTTTGTTCCTTCGGCCGCATCCATTAAACACGAGGGCGCTGCTGTCCTTTGTTTAACTTTATTTCTTTCTCATCTTTTGTTCGATCACGTTATTAGGCACACCGTAAAATACGACCAATACGACTACTCCATTTCCGATCCACCGGTTGACTCAACCGGCCGATGGTGGATGGTGCAAAATTACGCGAGTTAAACGGTGTAAAGGCAACAGTGGTATGTTTCAATAAACGCTATGGCAATATAACAGAGGAAAAAGGGTGGGCAATTGGGTGGCCTTTTACGCGTTTTCATTAAAGATGCATGTCTTTACAAGTTGTCATTAAAAATGTATGTTTCTTCGTAACGCTGCTGCGTGGTGCAATGATTGCAAATTACTTCTCAAAAAAAAGAAATTCACCGAGTGCGAAAAAAATTTAAGTAATTTTTACACCTCATTCAATTCTTGCACTTGTATTTTTGTTGCCGACAGTTCGCCTAAACGATCAAAACATACTTTTTTTCCGATTAGTAGGAACTCGTTAAAATATTTACTATTGAATTCGAAGTTCGAGTAGAACGGTTCGTTGACTGATTGAGGTGGCAACAAAGTGTACGTCGATCGAGTGAACTCTGATTCAATGCGCTAATGAATTCATGTTAAAAGTGCACATTAGGTGTATATGCTGCATCTCCAATTAATTCACAATGTCTGATTTATATTTTATAAAATCAAAGCAATTTGTCCGAGTATAAAAAAAGGATCCAGTTGTAAAGAAAATGTTTCACTATTTATAATGAGGGCATTATTTTAAAAAAGAATGAAATAAAACGTGGGCGAATCCAAAAAAAAAGTGAAACACTGTGCAAACGATGGATTTCATCGGTTCGTTTAAATAGCTAGAAATGCATATAAAGCGATGTCTGCTGAGAATAATGCGGGATTCTAAAGTTGACCAACTCGGTATTTAATCCCTGCACTTTAATAACAATATTTTAATATTTAAGATGTTCTAATTTTACTATTTTGCATATTAATTTGCCCAGATATTTTAATAAGA
Source organism: Ascaris suum (assembly GCA_013433145.1). Lineage (NCBI taxonomy): Eukaryota > Metazoa > Nematoda > Chromadorea > Rhabditida > Ascarididae > Ascaris > Ascaris suum. The sequence goes on along the minus strand of CM024170.1, from coordinate 9,804,778 downwards.
ATGCATAAAAATCGAAATTCCACATGTTAACGCTTGCATCCACCGAATCAAATCATGTTTTCTATAAAACAACGACAATGCATAGACCATTCATTGGAAAATCAAATAAATGTCAATGGTGCAATAAATCGAAATTAGTGCAGCACCTTCTTTGTCGTGTCTTTAGTTTCGTATCCGTTTTACACGTCATATTACCTGCTAAGTTAATCAACGAGCACACTCTACTTCAGTGCTCTAATAGAAATAATTCATGAAGAATTTCATCATTCTCAGATCACACCTTAGTGCTTTATTCAAGCTTAAAGCCGTGCCGCATGCCCTCTCCTTAATCATGCGCAAAACCGCTTAATACACTCACATTTATGCATATAAAAACATTTTCGCATGCGACAATCATTCACTGTAGATGAAAAGTTATATATTCTATACCTACTACCTTCTACTTGACTCTCTGCAAATCTCTACCCATACAATATCACATATAATTACTCCGATGTTGAGAGACAATTGAAACTTCAAGTGCAAGGCTCTCAAAATTTGTTTGTCTCCCAATAAAAGTGAGCAATTGAGCTTATTTTCAAATTTCTGATAAAAACCAACGCTAATCAAAATCACAAATGAAACAAACGTAAGAATTTTGTGACGATTCTTTTAAAATGGAATATTTTTTAAAACGCTTAATGGACAAAATAACGACAGGCCATACAATGAATGTGAGAAGAATAATGAGGATGTTAGTGAAGGATTTAACTGCTCTAATTGGCGAAACTCGCAACAACATTGAATATCAACCATTCAAGCGTACTTCACATCGAACTTGGTTCAGATGGTAAAAGCAACATCAAATCAGTCCAATAAAACTCTTCAACCCGAGCATTCTAGGCTATACAAAGAAAGAACGATACTGGTATGCAACGAAGAATAGACGAAGCAATGTCAATGAATCAGAAAAAAGGATGCAGACGAGATATCAAAAGTGGGCGAAAAAAAGAAATCGAGCGAATATGAGAGGGATCCAATATAACCCAATACATGTATAAAACTATAAGGAATGGAACAAAACTTCATTATTTTTAAAATCAACAAAAACTAAATACCTAAAAATAGAGAAACGCCTATTTGCGGGGAAAAGACAACTGGGCCGTAAAACCCGGAAAAACAACAATGAAAAAAGTATTGAGCACAGAACAGTTATAATTCAGGGAGGGAAAACCCAAGGCTAAAAAGAATTCGATGAGGAAACCACTACCCAGAAGTACAAATTAGCGCCATCGAACGACAGCAGATGCAATAACAGAACAGATGAACTTAATTAACGTTCCACCACCTTTGCGTGGTCATGATCGATATGTTTGCGAAGGAACTTCTTGTATGAGAAGATATCGCCATCCCACTTCGTTATCGTCTGATGGTCACAAATCCAGATTTCTTCGGCAACCTGAAAGTGCTTTTTATAGCAAGCAGGGTTTCCTTCCAATCTCTAAGCCAAACATTTTCATCTATCCTTTTGTATTTGCGTAAACACGCAAACATGTGTTCCTTTTATACAGAGGGCCTCGATGGGATCAGAAGGCTACCATGAGAGACGACCTTAAGTAAATGGAAGGAGAAGCTGCCAGCACTTTCAATCAATATGGTAAGCGCGACAACTGACCTGATGCACAAGCCTGAAGTCATGTGAGACAAGGATCATTCCACCAGAGAAGCAGTTGATCGCTTCTGCGAGTGCATCGATACTCTCCATGTCCAGATGATTAGTTGGCTCATCCAAAAGCAAAAGGTGCGGTTGTTGCCACGCCAACCAAGCGAACGACACTCGACACCGCTGTCCATCGGATAGTTGTTTCATCGGGCAAACCTTAATATGTTTGCACGGACGGTATTCGAGTATCAAAATCTTTCCACCAATCATTTACCTTCAAAGGAGTGTTTAACCTCACCTTCACACAATCGGTTGCGAGTTTCGGATCACGGAGAATACCAGCAAATACAATTACTTCATTTTAAAACGAAAGGATGTGAAACTCGAGATATTCCTACTTAGTCAAGTTGTATACTATAGTAAGCTTGCAAACAAGAAGATCGAATATCGTCGAAACAATTCCAAAAGATAGACGACCAATAAAAGAAATAAACTATGAGCAGGAATCATGGAAGTGGAGTTCAGCGAACTTTTTGAAATCAAAAGAAAAAATAATTCAAGTTACCACCATCAATTATAACACACTCTTTATTTTGTTGAAGATGCTGGACAGCAAATCACAAACACGCCATACAGTAGCCTCATTTTAGAACCGTTTTATCATAAACGTTGTTATTTTCATTAAGATGTGATTAACTGTGGTTGCGGTAGCAAGGACAGTAACAGGTAAGACGCGAGACAATATGGCAATAACATTCTACAGTACTAAGGTTCAAGAACCTGAGGAAACGAAAACTATCCTCAAAGTAATAAAACCGTACCTGCTCTCTACCAGTTAGTCCATAACGTCCAATGATTTTCCTCATCTCTTCTTTTTCCTTCACATCCGGAAATGATGCCATCATAAATTCTAATGCCGATTTTTCTAACGGAAGCTCTTCGTGCAAATGCTGAAAATGTTTCCAATTCAGGTGGCATCTAAGGTTTTAAGCGAAAGAAGATACTAATTGTGCTTAAAAGAACTGCCTTAGGATTTCAAAACTTTCGTTAGATCTAAAGATGTCTCCAGGGCGATCGACGAATAAAAGATTCAATCTGCGTCTCCCAACCAAATTCACCCTTCGACTGCCTTAAAGAGAAGATATTAAGATATTTCCTTCAATAGCAGGAGCTAACTTTTAAAAGGAAATAAGGTGAACTCCCAACAAATATTTCCTAGGTCGATTGGTGCCCCCGTAAATGAAACCAGGAAACAGTGAATGACGATTCTTCGCTATAATCGATCACTTGGAAGAGTGGTGAAATGTAACAAGCATGTACCGAGAATGGATATAAAACATGTGCATACCTGATGATACCTGCCGATCTTCACATGTGAATGACGACGGATAAGACCATCGGTAGGCATATGATCACCGGAGATCAACTTTAAAAGTGTCGATTTGCCCGCACCATTCGGTCCCACTAATGCTATCCTCGTATCCAGATCAATTCCAAAGTCCAGGTCTTTGTAGATGAACGGCTGAGAATCAAGAAAAAAAATTGGTGATTGAAATCAAGGACGGACCATTATGCGTCAATCGATTAAAGTGACAACAGCTCCCGGGACATGATGAAAAAAAATTATTTTTATTGATTTCCAAACCAAAAGAGACCCGATCCTCACCTACTTCGGAATGCTAAAATATCATCTGTGTTGTTTTTGAGGCATTGCAACGCTATGGCAGTCAATAGCGAATATCGTGAGGTGGATGACAACTACTCAGGTAAGCCCAAAACTGCTCTATACTTCAATACTATGGGTGTGTACGGAAATGGCATTGACCTGGCGAGAATCTCACGGATGTCCACTTGTGCTTCGCAGCAAACACTACCTGATCATCATGCACAAGCATAAACAAAAACTGATCTCAGCGATCCCCGTAGCATGCCTCAACCTTTAGTGTATCGAAATTGCTTCTTTCTTATGCACCACTTAAATTGAAGCCTAATGTCAGCTTCATGCTGAGTGCATCCCTCGAAACAATTTCATCTCAATTCATAGAAATCCTAAGTGTAATACAACCACTAATGCAAATCAAATAGCTCACTGGATTTTAATAAAGGCCGTTCTTGAGATTTATACGTGGAAACGAAAGATACTACGAAGCTGCACGCAGATATCGGATGAAGTAATATTAATGCAAGGTCGCCGCTGTCTCTCCTCCCATTCCCTTCCCCTCCTCCTCTCCTTCGACTTCATGCATTTGTCTATCGCTTTCTCTTGTTAACGTACATAAAACACGCAGTGAAACAAACCGTTGTGTCGCTGTAACGAAATGAGACATGCTGAACCATGATAACTGGAGGCGGAACTGCTCCTGGATCGAAGAAGTAAAATTGCTTGACCTGCAGCAGATTTATTTCCACTTAACGAGGCGATGCAATCGCACCCTTAATTGTCATACATCGGCACAAAGAACGCGGAATCAAACATTTTACGAGTAGGTCCTTAAATTTGTTACAAGCTGATCAGTGCAGCAAAATAACCAAAAGACGACAGAAAAGGAAATAAAAAACAAATACGCTGACGGATTTCGAAATAAAAAAAAAGTTCTGAAAGGAAATGACTCCGAAACCATTTCGCGAAAGCCATTAAAATATATGAATGATGAACTGATAGCAATTTGTATCGGCACCCCCCCCCCCAAAAAAAAAAAAAACCCAACAAACACGAATATTTGCCAACCTTCTCAGTAACAACTTTCTCGGTAAGACCACCAGCAACCATTTTGGCCATCGTCTTCTCCTTGCTTTGCGCTTGTCGAGCCAACTTTGCACTACCATGGCCGAACCGCGCTATATAATCCTTAAAAAACCCATCTGAGCTATTAATGACGAGACCTGGGAATATGTTATATTGGTCATGCGGTACGTACGAATATATAGAATGCTAACAAAGCAGTGGAAACATTTTACAAATGGTCTAGCAGTACGAGATATATGAATATCAAATGGATCTATTAAAAAATTAAGGGAGAAGCTGAATATAAAAAATATTAGAGTATTCGTCTCCTCCCCCTCCCCTCGCTTAGACTCTAAAAGAGCCTAAGAGGAGGTTCAGCCTAAAATCGCTTGATAGATATGACCCTAGTAATCACTGCAAATAAATAATCGAAGTATATGCGACCACCGCATAGCGATAGTTAGACAATAACGGCCAACCTTCATATGCTGCAACTGATCTTGTTCCCACTTATAACGTTTTTGTTGATTTTCGAGAAGTTCCTCTCGTGTACGAACGTATGCATCATAATTACCCTGAAGCAGTTAATCCATAAGAGTCGCTTTATATAATTCACAAGATAATCAGTAGCTATCTCTAAAAACCTTCCCAAAAGTTTCATTACGTGATGTGCAATATATTTGAATTAATGTTTTTGACGTATTATTTCAATGAAGTTCCGTTATTTGATTATTGCTCATCACATTTTACAAACCATAGAACGTCATCAGTGACAAATAAATTATGCATCCACCGACTTTTGCGGCCTATCTGCAGGCTGCTTCTTTGAAAATCGAATTCAACATTTCAAAAAACAATTTTCTTCATCGTGCTATTCTCGCAAAGATTTCAAATTATTATTACTACACTCATTTTTGCAAAAAAAGGAGCAGCATAACAAATTTGCGAAGAAATTAGACCCTTTTTGGCAGGTAAAGTTTTTCAGAAAATGTGTTGAAAGCATTTCGATTTCAGAAATAGGCATCGGAAGCGAAAGATAGAATGCGTACACCATAATATTCGAGCCTTCTTTGGAATAAATGAATGATGTTCGTGCACACTCCATTCATAAAATCCTGCGAATGTGATACGATCAGCAATGTTCTTTTATAACTGCAAATAATAAGTGAATCTCTTGATTATTTCCTGAGTCAATCATGTAAAACGTTTTTATCGACGACCAATATGGAACAGAACATCATAAAAGGTTTAAAAAAGCTTTGCCTATAAAAAAAAAACAATTGGCAGTTAGTGGGAACACTGAGACATAACCCTCTATGGGATCTCCTACCGCTTAGACCAATTAACTAATAAAACAACTATGCAACCTGACGCAAATTCTGGTCCATTCCTTCTAGCAAATATAAGAAAATTTACAAGCGTATAGTTTTTTCTTCGATAAGTGATAGACAGTGCAAAGTGAGCGTTGAAAAAAAAGTCAGATGGCAAAAAATGAAGTGAAAGATTACTTTGAGAGTTCCTCCTCGAGCCATACGCACGCCTCTAAATCGAGATGGTTTGTTGGCTCATCAAGCAATAAAAGAGAAGGCTTCAAGTACAGAGCACGTGCGAGTGCTATCCGCATACGCCAGCCACCTGAACTGTCCCTTATTTACTATCTCTGTTTTGAATTCGAAAAACTCTTACAGCACTCCTCTATTTCTGACCTCTCCTCACAGATAACGAAATTATTCCTGCGATGCACCTGCTGTCCACATGGCGTATCACGTGCCCAATGAAGATAAAACTGTTAAGCAATTAGTAAAAGGCGAGCAATAGAGAAGTAACAAATAGAAAATAGTGTCAGTCTTCAGACATGTACGATATCAGACTGAAAGGGCAACGCGCGGATGCTCTTTCATCAGCAGTCCTCATATTTTACTATTAACCTGTTATGAAGGATGACCTTCATGAATAGGGCAAAATAATGCCCACTCGTGTTTCTTCGAAGAGAAGCCAAAAAGTTTTCACAACCAATTTTCCATAGGAAAAGTAGCCACCAGTTAAAACACCACAAATGCATGCACCTTACGCATCTTACCTCGTAATACTCGTTCAACTAGATCGCACACCACTATACTCGAAATGACCCGCACATAGCAGCTCTATATGACACGCACAGTGCACACCGTACACAGGTTCGTCTGTGCATGTGCACCTATATAAGCATATACGTGCACATGTACATACATTTATGGATACAAACATCAAATATAAAGTAATAAGTAAGCGCTCTAAAACAGCTTGGAAAACATTTTTGAAAGAAAAGATATATATGCAGCTGCAAATGCGTTGCACAATTTCGACTGAATTCGCTCATCGAAAGCAAAACCGCAATAAAGGCAGAGACACACCTGAGAAGTCCTTGCACTTCTTCAGCATCATCTGCCTTGTAAAGCCAAGGCCAAATAAAATTTCAGCGGCTTTCACTTCCGCCTTATCCGCGTCCATATCGTCTAACCGATCATAAATGTCCATCAATTTCTCATGACTTTCTGAAATATTCTTTACTTAGCAGCAAATCGCACAGCAACATCCACCTCCATCATGTGCTCCAAAGGAACTCTATGAAGCATTACAGGACTGTATCGGACCATGTAAGGAGGAAGGACTTGGAAGCTTTTAGGTTCAACTGTTGGGCACGGCCGATGGTTATGAACCATCAAAGACAGTATGTGGGGGAAACGAATAAAGATAAAATTTGGCCCAAATGTCTCAAAGAACGCGCCTCTCTCTGCCTCATTTTTGATACGGCAAATCATAAAAAAGCTTGCAAGAGATATGTAAAGCTACTCCCTTCCTCCCCCTTCTCTTAGACGTTAGATGAGATCGTGCATATGAGTAAGCATTCACCTGTAAAACCAATGATAACAAATCTTTTCATTCGACCGATATATAAGAAAAGCCACGACAGCTTACCACCTTCAATAACATAACTGCAGTACAACCATACGAAAGCCTTATTAGTCGTCACGAACGCAATCGCTGAGGAATCTCATTAAAAAATAGTTTAATGCATTCTGTGAGATAAAGGGATATATGAATGGACATCAAAAAATACGGAGCGTAGGCAATTATCTGCATAAAGCAACTTAATGAAATAAACATAAAAAGACATCCGCGACATAACACCGAAGAGAGCTTCCCTATGCAAATGAGCAAAACCATATTCCGATAGCCGCACACAAAGCATTAAAAAATTTCAGAGAAGATTACGCCCCACTTTAAAAAATTGATTTATTTTAATAAATGCAGCCAATGAAAATTGATAACAGGCGCAACAAAGAGTTGGTTTGAAAAAAGTGCGGGTAAGAACTAACCATCATCTGCGCACGAAGCCAACTCTTCAGCTTGTTTTTCCAGTGCTTTTCTCTCGGCATCCACATCAATCACTGCCTTAATGAACGCTCCTTTACAGGTGCATGGTAGTGATACAACTCATATAAAAAATGGACATGAATCCGCTATAAGCTCATACAGTTCCAATCAAGACAGCGATACTACATATATGCATGTACCTATGCATATATATATATATATATATATATATATATATATATATATATATATATATATATATATATATATATATATATATATAATTTCAATTTCAATATAGCTATGGAACAATGTTATTCTAATATTCAAGGTCGACAGAGTCAATCGAGCACATATAACATCGCTGAAGGCATATGGAAGCATGCAGTTGTTAAGATCTCATCGACACTCAACCTGCACTAACTAAGCCTACCTTTAGAGCACTGTCGTTGCTCGCGGCCATTTCACGTGACACTAAAAACATGTCCACGTGTTCCGGAATCGGCAACTCACGTCGGAAGATTGCTTGCATCAATGTCGATTTGCCTTCAACAAAACTATACATAAACATAAATCTCTTTTAATATCCACTCGATTCAGACAAGCTATCCTCTTTTATATTACCACCTTAGTCGGCTGAATTCCTTCTGTTTGGTCTAGGCCATACGAACACTTAACTATTCAGTTATATGCGGATATTGTTGTTATTTTTGGTGCCGCTGCACACTGACAATTTTATTTGCATGCGGTTCTACAAGTATTCTTCTTTTTAATTATACAAGACAAATTCGCGAACAGTGCGTAGCTGCACAAAGTATATGTGATATATTTTCGACGGCACAACCGCTTGGCCTTCTTTAATGCAGCAGCAAATTCTGTCTGGTTTGGCGAAAGCAGGCAAAGAAAGGAACAACGGCCTACAAATCCAAACCTTTCCCCTTTAAATCCCAACTTACCAATGCATTTTTATCCTCAGTGTAGTTGCTACCCTCTTATGGATTGCAACCTTATACGAATAGAGTCAAATATGAAAATGTGAAGCGCAAAACTGAAATAAAACAACAAAACCAGAACGGTGCATTAAAGCAATTGTCTAAAAGCTGTAAGAGTACTCTCATCGAATTGAAACTGAATTCAATGACGCTAGAGTCAACTTACGGTTATGCTCACCTTCGCAAGAAACAAAAAACAGCGCAATCACTAATAAACTCACCACTGCCATTAAGTCCAATAAGGCCATAACGGCGTCCCATATTCAACTCGAGCTTCGTATCAGTAACGATCTCGCGTCCATGAAATGTTACTGTCAGACCTTCTATTTTTATATCCATTGATCTGAAGAATAGATGATGGAAAACTGTACTGACCAGCGAATATATACCGATCACACTGGTAAAAAAACTCACTAAAACGCATATGCTACGACGATTAGGCACAAAACCGAATATCTCGGACAATTTAAAATCTTCTGGTAACAGCAACTATCTTGTAATCACAAATGGAGCGTAAACAAAAACTAAGGCATTTACAGCTCAATTTGTAAAGAGAAATATAATACACAACAATCGACCTCACAACTCCAAGATATTGCCAGTAAATTTTCACATAAACTTCATCTATTTCCTCTCCCCACTCCCCTCCTCTTGAAGACCTCGAAAGAATCAAACTCTTTAATCCAAGCTTCCCCCTATGCTTCTTTCATAGCATTCAAATATAAAATAATCTGGAATTTTTGCTAATATGAACGGAAATTTAAGGGAAGAAAAGTTCGACTTTGGATGTGATGTAAGAGCGCCTGCAGCAGACCGCGCTTGTGCATTCTCGATCTCCATCCTTTCCAACATTGCTGCTGCCACATCCAATACATCCTCTTCTGGCCCTGATGTACTCACCTCACCGTTTTTCATATCTGAAGATACATACGCTTCCTCACACAGTTATCCAAAATCGATTTATACTGAGAATAAAGCAAGAGAGGTGGTGAATAAATATTCGGTGCTAGCTGATAATTCAAATACACCCATTTAAATGATACGATGTAGCTGTTAAATGATAACCCGAACAATCTCATGTCAGATAAGGCTCATTCTCTATAAACAAATCAAATGCTTTAAGCTTCAAAACCGAAAACAGTGCAGCGATATAGAACAGCAATCTTTTGTTATAGCATTTTTCATGTATTCATAAAGAAATATTTTTCTCTTCTGCAAGCAGAAAAAGGAGAGTTGAATACGCATTTGTTACAGCATTTTTCATCACCAGGAACAACAAAAAAGGCGAAGAAACAGGCCGAAATAACCGTCTTCATTGCTGGTGCTTCATCTATTTGATGATGACCTATACTGATTAATTAATAACATTCTGGTATCTAGCTATAGACAAATAAGCTCAATCGGTGATCGATATGTTTCGATTACAACCGAATTCTCCATGAAAAGTCATGGGGAATTTCTCGAAAAAATTTTAGAAATAGCCAGCTTAAGGACTCATATGAAAGATACATAAAAAGGCAAAGATGCATATATGTTTCGGACTTCCATCTTCTCAAAAAAATTTGGTGAACTTCACTGCACTGAGTATGGGCGCTGCGATAGTCCACCTGTAAGGTCAACCTCCGCTAAAGACCCTCCTCACATTAAAAAGGGAGATCTACTCTCATTTCGCGGGAAACAGCGAACGTAGTAAGAAGCGAAACTTATAATATTAAAACAGGAGTAAAACACTGAATTGCTTTTAAACGGTTACCCCCATTTTCCAGTGGAGGACTATCGTTTCTCGCCGGCGTGCCACATCCTTCATTATCGTCTTGTTGCTGAAATAATGCGCTTATTCGGAACGAATGAAAATAAACATTTCATTGATAAACCACGTATGATAATGGCACCTGTTAGATTAGCAGAAATAGTAGTAATGTTCTTGGAATATAAAATATTATCCGTTGCGTTAGCGCCTTGAATTATGGCCATGTGCATATAACATTTCTAGACGACGCATAATTTGATGGAAACTGTATATGTGCTGGAGGTAGGGAACAAATAAGAAAGGCCGTATTTGGGTGACGCCCAACTCACAAAATCAAGACAATGATCGAGATCATCTCTTATTCAGATCAGAAACTTGTTCGGCTTGGCATCGCAACCAGCAAATAAAATTACGTCAATACATATAGCTAAATACAATACTATGCGAATACTATGCGACGGCTAATTCACAGACTGATTTAAAGAAAGAGATGAAATCGAGGAAAACGCAATCGGATCCCAACTCGGCCACACTTGGGAAAACATCACCAACTCAGTCTAAAACGGAAAATGATTTGACTGGAATGCACCATACCCCTGATCGTGGTCCCAAATTGCCTAAAAGCATATCCCTGTCCAACTGCAGTATTCTCTTCTTTGAGCTGAACTAGACAATTTTATGCACACGTAGTGCGGTCATGTTTTATCGTCCAGCATAACCACTCACACTTTCGAATGCGTGGCCGATCGAGGGTTGGGCCATGCGAGTAGTCGTGATCGCAGCCAAAGAGGGGTTGAGGGATGGAGGCTGTAGCTGGCTGCCTCAAGATAGAATTTCCTCTCATTCTCTTAGAAATCCGTTTGGGCTTCATAAGTAAACAGAAAGTTCTTTTGATCCCTTGATTCAAGAGAACTCAGGGGCTCGGTAAATTTTGGTCTACCGTTCTCCAAACAACCTGATCCCTTCACGAACCTGCAGCCTCACAACTTCATCTTTCTATTTGATTTCACAACGATGACCTTTTTTGTGTCCCTGGCTTTATTACGCGTCTTCGCAGCCATTTTCTTTGCCGCATCTCTCTTTTTCTTTGCATCTGAAGGCATGTTGACCTTTTGTTAGTTCGTCGACACCAATGCTATCAGATGACCCAAGTGGCCTGAAACGACCAAATATGACAGTAGTAGGATTCTATGAACAGCGAATAACAACGATAGGACTCTGATAGTCAAGTCGAGCAACACACCCCAACAATTGTGGAGGGGGAGGGGGGGTGGCAAAGTGGGAGGTACCGCAGTAGCACGTATAAAAAGCTGAGGCTATCATTAGCAGCAGAGGCAACGTTAATCACGATTAGCTACGGAATAAGACTATCCCCAGGTTTCAGAGAAGGAATTTGCTGCCAGCAGTGAACGACAACACTAGTTTTTAAGCACCAATCAATACATGAATTAACCTTATACGTTTAAGATTTTTACTAACAGAGCGGTCTTCACAAAGAGAGGTCCAAGTCAAATCCGGCGCGACCGGTTTCGGGTTCCGCCGAAATCCAACAAACAGTCTCAACAACATCCGGTTTACATTGAACGCTGAGAACGTTTCGACAACATCATGTTTAGCCCGAACCTAACAAACAGCTTCAAACATCTGCAGTCCAAATCAGCTTTCTCGTGACTATGCCGGTCGTAATCATCAAAACGTACGAACGTACAACAAATTAATCGTGGTGTAATACACCAGCTGAATTCCTTGATAAGCAAAACAAAGCAATTACACTCTGAGTTTTCAAGCAATAATCTTTTAAAAACACCCCACCGAGCAATACTAATGTCGAAACAACACTGCCGTGCGAGCACAGAGAACAGCATTACCACGATGGAAACAATTTGCACTATATGCACAAGAGAAGTGATGTGGCGCTTAAATAACGAGCAATCACAATTAGCAGCACCAAACGTTGCCCTCTTGAATAGCACCTGCATCGGAAAGCGGAAACTGGACGACTTCGACCCCATATTTAGGCAATTTTTCTACTTAATGTCAACTTTTTATTATCATGTTATGGCTAACAAGCAGCTTATGAAAAGCACAACTGACCTCAAGCATTTCAGTATTCAAAACATCCCACCGATCGCTCGAATCTCCTCTCTCCTCTCCTCCCCCTCCCAAATTAAGCAAAATTTTTGCAAAAAATATTTCAAATGCTAGAACGGATTGCAACAAATTCGATGAAATTTTCTTGATTTGGGACTCGCCAGTAAATGCATTTGTACTGTAATTTGTTAGACCTTTACCCGGTATCTAACTAAACTTAGGTAAACACCATGCCATTCCCAAAACTCTTCCCTGAGTTAACTAATAAGTGGGAAAATCGCCAAAGTACCCTTGCTGCGATATGCACATACGATTCTGCTAATTACATTGATAGACTATACGAGATGCCTAATTACTTACTTTCTAAAAGCCCAGCATATACTTCCACGAAGATGGATTCAAAAATTTCAAAATTGTGCGAACAAGATTGCATAGAAGCTGTTCGAATATTATTGTCGCTTTGAATGTCTGAATGATAAAATCAGAAAATTCTCCTATCGCGTAAAACTAACTGCAAGAACAACACAACAACGATTGCAACGCAATATATTATTGCAATTTTCAAACAACCTTTTGCAATAAAATTGTTCCAAACATATGAAAAATGCAAAGAAAGAACCTATTTAAGATTTATCATTCCACCAGAAAGCCCCGAGATTCCGATAAGGTTTCTTCTCTTAAATTCTGGAAGTGAATACCGCATTGAAAACTACGATAAAAACCTTGGTAGGAAGTCTGCAAATATAGCTTAGATGCATACTCACTCGAAGGTTATCCACTAATGGGGCTACTAATCGCCGGAATACAGCCTCCTCCCGCTCCCCCTCCCCCCGGCTCCCCTATCCAACCTGTTCAAAGTTGTGATTGCGAGAAATGCTTCCCACTTCCAAATACACACTAAGCAAATTATATCCTCCCTCCCAATGGGCAATTGCGCTAAACGATTTCATCCATGCGTTGATCTTTCTCTTTCTTTTCAGTTCCACTCTCACATACTTCATACGACCAGCCAGTAGCATCGGTTAAATACGTTGTATTTCTCGTTTTCTTTTACTCTGTTTACGTTTTGTTTTCCCTGTTTTCCCAGTGGAAAGTGGCGCAAATGGTAAGTAAAGGATATTAGTCAGTCGCCGATTGAACGATGCACCCAACGCTTACCGTCGTGATGGAAAGGATAAATCACCATGAAAATATGAAATATTTCTATGTTGAACGTGTCCAACGTAACAGCTGCATTATTGATATGTCGATATTGTGAGGGTAATTTTGTAAGCAGTTAGTTTTCGGAAGCGATCCTTCAATGTTGGGGTTTATGCCAGCGACCGGATTACTTCATAAACAAATACAACAATGTATATATTCTTCAGTTTATTTCTTGTGGAGGAAAGTTGCGTAGTTCGAGGAGGTATCGCCGTGTGTTTTGTTACTGCGGTATCACGAGTAACGCACAGAAATAATAACTTCGTGGTTCAGTTGACTTTTCTGTATTGTGAGAGCATCGTCGAAGCACTCAAAAAGGAAGGTGCAATAATGTAAAGCAGATATCGCCCTAAGTATTATCAGTATCCATCTATATACACGGAGAGGGACCGCAAAAGAGGGCAAATATTTTGAAGCGTTCCTATCTGCAAGCAACCGTTGAAAGATCGTTAGTGAGTGTTAAGAGAGTTAACCCGAGCTAAGAGAACAGAAATCGCGAGGTTTTCCCTTTATGACAATGCTACGCTTGGCTAATAGAAGGTGCGGTGGGGGATTTAATGCACAGGATATGCTCATGGATTTTTTTGTATAAAAGGAGACCCGATTCGCCGATATATAAAACGCCATAAACGTTATATTCAAAGCAAAATACAATATCTTTCAAGCAATAGTCAATGATTTTTTGTTTCGCTAGCAGATTATACATTTGTCATGAGCATAGAACAAGCGATTCGTTACAAAAAAAGTTGCAAATAAGAAGAAGTTTATGGAGGGAAGAAAGAGGCACAACGATAAGTTTAAGAGAAAGGTTATGTTTCTCGAGAATAAATTTGACTTGAAATACAGATGAGAAGAAAAATAATTTCAGAAGTATTTGTTTTTTGAGTGCTGTGATGATGATGATCTTATAAGAGAAACATCGCAGTAACAAAATACTCTCGCTAAAGCCCCTACTCATTTGCATATACTTATATTTCGTTATGTACCATTGAGAGCCGTCGCTTATCTCATACATTTGATATAGAGTAGTATCATTGCTGGAAATAACGCGAGACTTTGCCATCTTTAATGAGCTTTCGAAATGCGTATTTGCCGACTCTCGCCATGTTTTCGATCAATAGCAAACTTATTCAAAAATCAGCGCCTCCATAGAAGTTCTCATTTCCGTGTTTTACTTTCCAGATTTGTGAGTTAATTTCAAATCAGTTATCTTCTTTAGACATTTACCATAACTTCTGGATATTCTATTGTATCTATGGAACATCTCGACGAAGTGTGCGCAACAGTCGCATATGCGAGGAAGTTCAACAATGAGTGCGTTGATGCGCTTTCTTTGGGTTGCTCTTCCAAACGCAGTTTCCTCAACACCGGTGGTGGTGGCTTGTTTCGGGCATTTGCGATGAAACTCAAAAACCTCGACAAGCTAGATGTTCATGGGCGTTTGCAATTTCATTCACCCATTATGGACTGTATCATTAAATACCATTCATCAAAAACATATATCCTTTTGCAATTTTCGGAAGGACTTTCTTCTCCACGAAAACATCATTGCGATGAGATGATATGGGTGAACATTGCTTTCTGGTGTAGAGATCTTCCGTCCGCCATAATCGCAAATGCGAAAATGAATTATCAATGTCACACGATTCATGCGAAGCATGCATTCTTTGAATATGATGAGTACAAGAAGACAGGAAAAGAATGAAATATTCACTATTGTTTCATCCTCAACAATGTTTTCATCGCACATCGCCGCACTCGAGGGGTTGGGGGAGTGGAGGGGAATCCTCACGAATCCTTTTTTTAGTCGAACACAAAACTACAACTGTCTATAAACAGGAATCAAAATAAACGTGCAAAACTGGAAAACTTATCGCTGACAATAAAATAACCAGGTAACAAAGCAGTGAGCATAATCTTATTCACATCGTTCGATAATGTAACCTACACTGTAGGATCCACATGTAAACGCTACTTACTTCAATCCCATAAACCTGTTGCACCACATCCACCACCTTCAATCCCATAAACCTGTTGCACCACATCCACCACCTTCAAACCCATAAACCTGTTGCACCACATCCACCACCTTCACCCATAAACCTGTTGCATCACATCCACCACCTTCAATCCCATAAACCTGTTGCATCCCACCATCCACCACCTTCAATCCCATAAACCTGTTGCACCACATCCACCACCTTCAATCCCATAAACCTGTTGCACCACATCCACCACCTTCAATCCCATAAACCTGTTGCACCACATCCACCACCTTCAACCCATAAACCTGTTGCACCACATCCACCATCAAACCCTGTTGCACCACATCCACCACCTTCAATCCCATAAACCTGTTGCACCACATCCACCACCTTCAATCCCATAAACCTGTTGCACCACATCACCACTTTTTCGTATGCCGGAAATCCCACAAACGTTGAGATCACTTATTTATTCATGCACAATGAGAAAACTTAACAAGTTACCAATCGAAACCTCAAAGATAGCTCATTAAAAAAAAAACAATCGGTAACACTAGGAATGTGTGCGCAGTGCAACAAAACAAACCAAAATAAAAAGAAAGAGTAGCCTTCCCACTACATAAAAATTACCACCAACCCGGTGAAAAGAAAAAACGCGCTGGTGCGTATTTCTTATAAGAAGAAATATTAAAATGAAAGTATGCCTATGTGCAAAATGACCTAAAAATGACCAATCCAGTGGTCACAACATATAAAAAGATACATGCATAAAAATTAAATGGGCACAAGTTAAACGGTTCGTCAGATTTATTAACAGAACGCTAACACACAAATCAAAATCATAGGTGCTGCGGTAGCACAGCGAATAAAGCAATGGAATAGGTGATAGAATTGTCTCGATTAATGTGCAGTCGCATAGGCACACTTCTGTCCCCTTTACAATAATAATAGAAATAATGTTTTTAGCGAAGCTAATGATCTATAAACAATCCACATGCGAAACTGTAAAATAATCGATGACATGGTTGTCGTGGTGTAACGATTACAACACTGAACGGGTTCAAGGGAATGAAATTTTGAGAATCTCTTTTCGGATCAAACATTTTTCTGCGTCTCTTGTTAGCTAAATTATATTGATCTATAAGGTAAATCAAAACTATGAATACCTTAGAAGTGAACATTAAAAATAAAAAATAGATGTGATTAGGAATAAATAAGCGTTCAGAACTATAAAAGCTATCTTCGCAGCGGCTAGAATGAGGAGTCAACGCCGTCAACATTCCGATACGTCACTGAAATATGGATGACGGAGAGAGCTTTCTGCATCTAGTCGATGAGCAGGATTACAAACAAGAAGACGCTGCAAAACGAATTAATTAAATTTCGTTATATATATATATATATATATATATATATATATATATATATATATATATATATATATATATATATATCAATATTTAACAAAAGTTTCTACAAATCTTAAAAATCGAAATCAGTGAACGTTTGGAAATGTTACAGTTTAAAGCATACCTTAATACCAAACAAAGGCATTTAGGTTTCAATGAATGTGATACAAACAAACAAGGGTAACAATTTAAAAAAGTCCATATATGAAGCACTAGAAAGCCGTGCAAATATGACAGCAACTCATAAAACTCTCTCATATATCAAATGAATGAAAGCAATAAGCACGCGATGTTAACGAATAAAAAATTTCATTTAAGAGCACCGAATGCCAATCCCATTATATAGTTCGAGTAATCTCAAATCAGCTTGTTGACCGACAAATCTTAAAATTTTGCATAGAAACATGTATGAATCGATGTGGCCGTGAACGTGGAATTGGAGCACTTCTTTTACACATCCCTCAAAGTGAACGAGGTCGTTCCTCTAAAGCCAACAAAACAAGCCTTAAATTAGGTTGCATAACTACAAAACATTAGAGCGGAAACTAAAAAACAACAACTAACAAACAGAAGAGAACAAAACCTGAAGTAAGTCGCGCCCCTTAGGCGAAAGATTTGGAACCACCTGACCAAACGTTACCGACGGATGATAAAGTGGCATCGGCTGCAAAACTCAATGATGAGTGATCTCTAAGTGATGCATAGTGATATGCGGCGATCACGTTCTTCAATGCATATATGCCGCATTTGCACATCTCAAAGTTTCATTTCAAGTGGGCGTTTCTGAACAGCCTGATGGAAGAAAAAATGCTTCGTGTTCTTTTCACTAGATTTCCTCCTCAACAGAAAGCCATCTTGGACTGGAGACTGTTCGCCCCTAGAATACTAAATGCTCTCTGTTTAGAGGAATATGGAATATTAATCTTAGACAGTGCGCTCTGAGCGTTAGAGATCACAGCCGCTTCTCGTTGACTTTCCACTTGAAGAAACAATAAACCTTGAATCGAGAATTTCTCCAGACTGTGACATTCAATCAAAAATTTCCCGCGTGTTGCTGTTCGATGGCGTTCAACAGCACTTAAAGCAAACTTTGGCGTCCTTGATCACAACCAAATCCACCCCCTTGATCCTATTTTATTTGTTTTAAAATGCTCCCTATATGCCAAACAACAAAATAGCGATATAAAGAAATGAATCCTATACGACCGATAGGCTTACTCGCGAAAATGGAACTGAGAAATTAGATTCCATACAAAGAGTCGTAGTAGAAGATTGCACTCCCAGCTATATGTATGAATAAAAAGAGTAGAATAGAAGCATAAATGAAGCAAAAAATGAGGCCAATGCTCATTTCCGACAAAAGTCGACTTCTAAAGGGCAAAATGTTCTTGAAACCGGAAGGATTGAAATGAAGACCTCAGCAGATCATACATTTAAGCAAGTAACAAGCTCATAAGTATTTCCATACGCGTCTTTTTTGAAAAATTGATTCTTTTTTTTCTTGAAAAATGATTCAAAGATTCAAAAAATAATTTCCCCAATTCACTTGTATTTTCGAAGATTGGATATCATTAGGATCGAGACCAAATTTTTCTTTTTTGCTCATCCATCTCTTCTCAACAAAAACGCTTCTTGCAAAACTGAACCAAAATAGAATTACAGTTCAAATAAAATGAAGAGAACCATAATTCTAAAACCAGTTGCCTTCCGAGTTAGCCCTTAGTAATAAAAAGCGATTGATGCAATAATGATCTCAACTATGACGTTATCTGATCTCTTTGTAGTCACGAATTTACTACGCTGTTAAAAAAAAGGCATATATTCACTTATAAATCTATCAGATCTTATAAATTTCTGTCACTGTAAAAAGCCGATCACTGATTTGTGATCGGCTTAAGAGAGAATTTCAAATGCGAGAGAAAACTGAAAAAAAAGGATACGAAAACCACTTACAAACTGCGAGTTGAAATGAATCAACTGATTTTCGACGCGTTCAAATCATAACTGTCAAAGTCTACATGCTAAAGACAAAGTCCACAGATCGGAAAGTCTAGAGAGAGCACCTTGAAATCTGGTAACTGTGAAAGTGAAGGCCACGTATCATCCGTTGGAGTGCCAAGCATCCTGAAGATTCTCTTCAACTGGTCATCCACATCCGCTCCCGGGAACAGCGGCCGTCCAGCATTCGCTATCTCTTTAAAAAACGCCACACATCTCAAAATGAACGTTTCAGTTCATCCAATAATTGGATCTAAACAACGACAGGCCAATTTTTATGGAATTATTTCTTCAACTTTAAGCTGTGAAAATCTCAACTCTGCAAATGAATTAATGCAAAATGTAGAAAGCTGAAAAAAATTTACAAAGGCATTACGTGAAGGATTTCAACTAATAACTGCAATCAACATCTATCAGAATAGCCATTGAAAACATTGCAAATAACATGGCTATAAGCAATATCCCTATATTTTTGCAATGCAATGCAGTGGTAAAATTACAGCGAAATAAGCGTTGAATTTTATGGTCAATCAAATACGCAGTAACATTCCGCACAATCGAACACCACACGTCAGTATGGTGCCATATATACGCGGATGTTGTGCATGCAAAATGACATGCAATACAATAAATAATTTTATATACAGAAATAAATAAACAAAAGATCACAAAGACTGACCAGCAAAGATACAACCAGCTGACCACATATCGATCGACGTGTTGTACAGCTTGGCACCGAAGAGCACATCGGGTGGTCGATACCATAAAGTGACAACCTGCAGACAATCAATTCCATCGATGCCCTCAAACTGCCTCGCTTCTCCTCACCGACTTTGTCATCGATTTGCAATTCGATGCTGACAACACCTCAAGCGCGCATGCAACGCTATTTCGCAACTGACCAAAAAATTGCGGCGTTCACCGATACTATTTAGAACTAATGCAAAGTTGTTGACCTTATGGGGCGAAATAGATTCGGATGACCGAAGCCTCAGTTTGTAGGCGCAGTTCAAGCTCGGACTTCCTCTCTCGCTGCAAACCCGCTTTTCTGGACATTCTAAATCCCTCTTAAGACATGCGACCAAGTGTTACAATAAAATAAACCATGAGCGGCCATGACTCACACATCTTTATCACTACTAACCAAAACATATAAAGCGTTCTTTGCGAAGAATGCATGGAAACCTATATTACGCTCGTTTCCTAACAAAATTTATTTCTCTCCATCTTTGTGTAGAGGAAACAGAAATATACCTCAGCGCTATAGCACCTGACCGGAATGCCAAAAGCACGAGCTAATCCGAAGTCAGCAAGCTTCAATTGCATGTTGTTATTGATGAGCAAATTTTGCGGCTTCAGATCTCTGTGGAGAACATTATGCGCATGACAGAACGCTAAGCCACGAAGTAGTTGGTACATTAACGACTTCACAACCTGCAAAATAAGAGTAACATAAATAAAGAAATAAACAAGCAAATAAACAAAATAAATGATTCGAAGGTTTTTTGGAGAGGCCTTATTAACCGTACAAATAGCAACTATATCTCAAGAACAAACATAAATTACGAGCGGACAGTATCACGCTGTACCTTCATCATGGCAAACATATGGGGAAGAGGGGAACTTCAGTTCGAATGCCCTGTGCAGTAATCTAGTACTTTAGCTACTTGAATTATGGAATGGAATTAAATGGATTAAATACGAAGTGTCCCGTACCTGTTGATCAATTTCACCATTGCACGAGTCGAAATACTTTTTGAGATCTTGGTCGCAATACTCGAAAACGAGTGTCAGCTTACGTTCGCTATGTACCACATCGTATAGACGCACGATGTTCTCGTGTTTCAATTCTTTCAGTAGACAAATTTCACGCAATGCCGAGCTCGGCACTCCCTGCAACACAACTGCGCATTTCACATTGTTTTTTATAACCTCAATTGTAGTGATTCTCTGAATATTGCCATACCTATAAGTTGAAAGTTAGAGCATGGAAAGAAAAACGGTTGATGAATGGAAAGAAATGAAGAATATAGAGGTCGGAAAATCTTTCTTCTACCAATTTCAAAACAGTGGTGAGGGCAACTGAAAGGTGAGGAAGTCCAGAAAAGGGAGCAGAGGGAGTGGGAAGCGAGAATGCAGAAGTCATGATCGCATGACACTTCCATGATCACATCATAAATAATATACGATGAAAGTGATAACATTCAAGTGTAAATGCTTGATCTACAGATTCATAAAATTAACCCAAAAAGCGCTTCAATTACATAAAATAAACGTGATCTCCTGCTTTCTCGCGCACAGATCAATCAACCATTGATTGAGATTACTTCATCCATACAGTGAATCAGCACAGCGCAAATAGTTATTTAAGTTAGGTTATGGTTATATTAGGTTATTCAACTAAGTTAAGCAAAGAGAAACATATAAATATTAAGGGGCTATGTGGGGCAATATGAATCTGTAATGGCCTCATTTATCCTTATCAGTGATGACTGATTACCTCATCATCATCGTCAAGACGAACTCTTTTCAACGCAACAATTTCCTGCGTTTCACGGTTTTTTGCTTTGAATACTGTACCGTACGTACCTGAAACAATAACGCCTCAACTCATCAGTGCAATAAAACTAGAAATTAAAAATCAGCATAAGCAAAGCTTTAAAAATAATGCCCTTTGACCTTCAAAAATAGGGACTTCAACGAACTAGTTTGCGCTAGCTTATTAGCAATAACATATACAACGTATGGGAAGTGTATCTCTCAGTGTGGTCGATAAACAAAACGACGATCCCACTAATTAACCTCTGTATCGGATGAGAATCATTGACAGACCATTTTAAATATTTGAACACTCTTTGTGAAGATAACAAACAAGTCAGCATTGATACAAAAAAGCCCATAAAACGCTTTTTTGTTCAATAAAGAAATACCACACCCGTTATCAACGATAGACCTCAATGTTAACCATGTCGATTTATCAACAGTGCCATATTTACTACATAGGATGACGCTAGCGACCGCAGTAACACCGATTCAAGTAGCAGCCAGAAACTTGTCACTTTGCGAAATGATTTATAAAAAAGTTACCAACTCGGATTCGAATAAAGCTTTAACTGGAATGGAATTTCTACTTCATGAATATAAATAATATTCCCCTCCCCACAAAAGAAACCAGCTGAAAGTTTTGGTGGTATTAGAAGAGAATATGCAATAATAATATTTGCCACCTATCTTGAAAACAGAAATTCGAAAAGAAAAAACAACCTTCGAATCGTAGAGTATAGAAATTACTAGATCATTAGTTAAAAAATAACAGCTACAGCTTCATCACATCGAGATGAATTCTAAAGACAATCGACGATAGCCAAAGTAAATGGCTGCAGAATTCAAGAGTTTGCTGAATTTTGCAGTTGTGGAACGAAATATCGCCAAAAATAAAGAAAGTGTTGAAATGTTATCAAAATTAAAAAGAACACTTCCGAATCAAAACAAAACCCCTCCTAGTTTTTATTCTTTACAAATATACACACTTCCTTCTCACCTGTACATTTAAAGCTCACCTCATTTCACAATATCTTTTATTCATAATGAACTTCCTTTCCTCCAATACTTGACATTAAGATATGAGGACACATGATTGTGGCAAAGTTGGTTATAGGTTAGGCCCATCAAAATCGTCAACCGACACGAACGATGAAAGCATTTAACCTTCTCCGATCTTTTCGAGCCGCTCATACTTTTGCATGAGGGAAGCTGAACGCCGATCACAGATCAATACGCAGATAAGAGCGAATCACGAAAAGTGCACATCCGCAGTGCTATTTGCCTGTGCTTTCGCTTTGCGTGAAAGTGGCCGCCCACAATCCTCGGATATGGCGTCCTCACTGACGCATATCTATACCAAACAGTGGCTATTCCTTGAACAGAAAAACCATTATTCAATTGAAACATTGAAGAAAACCGCAACTATAATACTTTCTTGTTACCCTAACGTAACACCAACGATTGCAGTAAAATTAATGAATACATAAACAATGGGCGCCGCTAGATATAACGATGGCTACATTTAGACTTGCTGCATCGGTGTTAAACATCCTAGAGATCCGCCACATTGATGTAAAACGAAATGCTTTAAAACCGATTGCTTTGAAAAAGGTCATTTTTGAAAGTGCTAAAATTTTCACCTCAACAGTCCGCTTTTCTAGAAATCAGGAAGCTTTAGAACTAGAAAAATGTCATATGGTGGTTGGTATTACTGTGACTATTTTGAGTGTTTGCCATCATAGTAATGAAGAAGTTGAATTGAAGGCCAAACAAAGCAAACGAGATTGATAATGCAACAACGAGAAGCTTAATGTCTTCTGACTTATCCCCACATCGATTCATCAAGCCTTTCTTTGGTGCAAATTTTTTATAATTGCAGTGATAAGCACTGCAACGATTTATTAAATCAAGTGACGAACGAATCAAAATATTTCTCTAATTACCTTCAACATCTGCACAAATAAAACACCCGAATGGTACCATTATAACTGAATGAAACAAGTGGAATAGCCAAAAAAAACTTACAAAGTACTTTTTTTTTGCTTCTCTAGAATTGTAAGTTCTTCACCTCTTTCATTAAAACAATTTGGTCGTTTTATCAAGACAACTTGTCTTGGAATGGTGTGTTTTCAGAATTGAGAAAATAATAATTAGACGACATTTTATGTACACAACTAGCTGCTTCTGTCTTCAAGATAATCAAAGCGCATAAGGCTTAACAACAACAGATAAGAAAGTCACAGCAGTCGTACTCTATGTTCGACCACCATTTCACTACGCATCAGTAAATTAAACACAAACTTTCCACTTCACTGACATCTTCACAACTTTTTCTAAATTGCAACTCAACCAACTTATTTGTAGACCGACCTCTAACCGCCATCATATTATCACAAATAGAATGGTACATATGGAGAAATGCGTGAAGTTCGCGAGGCCGAATACAGTATTGCCTCGGCAGGTTTTCTATTGAAGACTCCAAGTGCAGTTGAAAATAATGATTGTCTGAGAGGATATGAAGCCCTAATTGCGACAATTAACGTCATATAGCAGTAACGATAGCAACGTGAGCAGTGATACTCAATAATGTGCTTAAAGGTACGCACTATCTCATACACACTCGCAACTGGTTAACTGCAACTTGAAACTTGACAAGCGCTTATTCCTATGTAATCTACTAATAAAAAATTTTATATTATTGCTAGTATTATTGTTAATTAATTATTGTTTTTATTATTAAATAAAATATTTCAGTAGATATGTTGGGAGAAAATTCAGAAGAAAGCGATGCAATCTCACTTCCTATCGATTATGTTCTTGCCTATAAGATGGACGATAAGAATGGAGAGTTGGAACGTCGAGCATTCGAAGAAGTAAATATCTCTTATTTCCTTTTTGCTACGAGGAGTCTCTAGTTTAGCAGCAGAAAATGCACTGCAACAATAATGCAACCCACTAATGATGATTATTACTATTTTTTAAATATGCTAAACTTTCAACAATAAAAGCATAGTAATGTTCTCAAAGAGATTGTTTTTCATAGACCGATCGATAAGACAACATTTCTTATCATTAATTCCAATCCATTAAATAATATTTATTAATTTCATGCGAATATGAAACACACTATGCTCATTAGTAGTTCCGAATAATGAATATGTCCTGTTTCGTTGAGTTTTATTGAGATGATTGAAATATCTTCAATTTAATTCCTTTTAAGCACTTGTTCTGTTTGCTTTTATACCAGCTGAATAAATGTATGAATCAAATGTGGTTTTTAGAGTAAGTGTATTTCCGACTCAACATTGAAAACACCTATCTGTTGGCAATAACGTATTTATATATATATTTTTTTTCAATAAGATTCAATTGAAAAATTTTTTAAAGCATACAAGTATTTCCACAGTTAACTAGATGTAAAAGTAGTAAAAAGTAATTTACCGGGTCCTCTGCAATAGTCCACCTGTGTTTCAGATGGGTACTTCTTTAAAATTTACATGAATAGAGGAAATGCGCTACCCTCAAAATTAGCTAATATGTGGCACTTGTAGAAAACATAATAGAATAAGGTAATTCCCTTTCAGAGATTTAACGGGAGGATTGATTATTTCAGGGGATTGCGAGAAGCGGCCTCTATGTGAACCAGGAAGTGGTCGGCTCGATGTGTTTTGTGAAGATATCGGCTCCATTTGAAAGACTTTGCAGAGAAGCTGAACGATGCAGTTTAAATATGCCAATTAAAGGGGCACGCTATATTTGAAATAACGTTAAATTCTTTTCTTTCATAACAAAAATTTCAAGTTTATATAATCTTTGATCTTTATCGGTAGAAGGAGAAGAAGTGAGAGAATGAGAGAAAGATTATCTCCTGTTGCTCAGACTCTATTACTTAAAATAATAATCTTTAGCTACCTGATTATTTCTCTAATTAGCTGAACATGTCTTTCGCTCTCTATTATACAGTGAGCTAATCTACTAGGCATCATCCTTAAATGTAATGAAATGGATAGGAATTTGAGTGCACATTTCATAGCTTTGTCTATATTGAGTGAAGGACTAAATAATGGCGGAGATAAATCTGAGTACAATCCGCTGTATAATAAGCTTCATTTAAAAGCGCTGATTGCAAAATTTTGTTCGTATTGCGTTCTTTCCTCCCGCCGGATGGCCACCGAAGAACTCTAAGCTGAGGTATATATCGATTATTCAACAATGAGTTTTCCTGCGAGTTATGCAAAGACGCATTTAATAAAGCATATCACTGTCAAAAATCAAAATCAAGCGAATGCGACTATCAAAAATGATTTCAGTGCGTTGTGGAGCCAACACGACCAAAGTGTTGCGTGGCATTATCAAAATATTTCGTCACCGATGATCGAGGTAGAATTTCGCTATTAACCTCTAAATTATAAAGCTGAAGGTGAAATCATTTGATTTCAAGTTTGATTTAACTGAAAATGAGTTATTCAGGAGGAGCTATAAAGCTTTTTATAATTCTCAAGTCAACATTTAATTTAAATTTGATCAGTTTCGACTCATCAATCAATATTTATCACCTCTAATTCGAGGTATTTTAATGAAAAATTAAATTGAAAAGCTGTAATGTTTATGCAATACTTTCTAACGACGCATTACACGCAAACAAAAAACTCTTATTAAAGTGAATTGAATTGAAGCGTTCATTTCATGTAGAATTACTGCTTATTCCATGAAATACTACCGACGTAAATCATGGAGTTGTTGCTTCGTCACTCTGCGGTTTTGCATGTCGGCTTCAATACGAAACCTTTGACCATATTATGACACTCTGCTTAGGCGACAACTTCGCTATGGCAAGAGAGCTCAAAATGGAACGGATAGCAAACGGGCAGAATGGTCTCGAAAAAGTTGTTGAGATTTGTCTACTGTAGAGGTTAGTTAGTGAGTCAGGAAGTAATTGCCCAGAAAGCCAACAAAAATCTGATAAGATGACATTCTGATCAGAACGAGTGAAAATGTCATTTCATAACGGAGTCGAGAGATGCAAATTTATGAATTTTTTGGGGTTTAGAAATTCAACGAAAATTTCTACTCAGAACGGCGTTATTAAATTGCAGTTGATTATATAAGCGAGCCATTTCAAAGGAAGTTATGCAATTTGTTTATCCACTATGAAGAACCGTTGAAATTCTTCCGATCAGCATTGCGCTCTCTATTCGTTCACCAAGTAATCGAATTATTATTATTATTTCTACCTGCATCATCTACTTATGCGATACGCTGCTACTATGGATTTCCATCTGAAGATATTTTCTGAAATTATCCATTTATTTTCTTTAAGGAAAATTTCCTTGTTCACAATTACATAGCAGCAGTCAATTTAACTATTCCGTAAAATAGTCGAGAAAATTTGAAACATTTGCATAAGGAAGGCCTCAAGCGTCGCAATTCGGACTGCGCCTTAAATACTTCCAGCTGATTCATTGCTAAAACACACTATTTTGTTCACTCAATCCTCGAAGATTTCGTTACGCAAATTAGTTGACACTTTCAGATTCTACTCGATATTGATATATCCGAAAAGATTCACGCTAATGGTGACACAGAGGAGATCGAATTCAAAAAAAGGGGCCTTCTTTATATGGCGATGAGAGGTGTATACTCGGATATGTTCATATTACATGACCCCTCACAGGTGTGCATATCCACCGATTTCAGTGAGCTTTAAAAGTGACTTTTGTTTAACACACACTTTTTCACGTGACTAAATTGTTTAATTAAATTTCACAGCAAAAGATTTATCGGTTCTATACGCTATGAAATCTATCTTCTTGTTGTGTTCTTATCGTTAAGGACTACTTTTTTGATAGATTTCACCCATAAACGTCCACTTAATAAAAGAGCGTAACTATCAGCTCATAACTTCGATAAAAGAAGTGACATTTCGACAGAAAATCGAAATTACTTTTGATGAATACGGCAAAAAAGTATTGCTTTATCGTATTAATGGTATTATTATTGCTGAGCACCGAATTCACCTTATCTAAAATTCAGTTTGCGGTAATGATAATGTTGTAGTGAAATGAAATTGTGGGTTTGCAATGTTGACTTGCATATAACATTGCATTAGATGTGTTGATACACACTCGCTCCACCAAGATTGTTCCATTTTTCTTTGCATAACCTCTGTCATAATCATTAATAGTTCATCGCTCAATATGATTGATCACCGTTGTAAATCATATGCTGATTGCTAGAGGATTCACTACTATGCAATGCCTGTTTAGGATGAACCATATTACCGTAAGATGCGCGAGCGAAGTTTCTGGGAGTACTGTAAGTT
Source organism: Ascaris suum (assembly GCA_013433145.1). Classification (NCBI taxonomy): domain Eukaryota; kingdom Metazoa; phylum Nematoda; class Chromadorea; order Rhabditida; family Ascarididae; genus Ascaris; species Ascaris suum. The sequence goes on along the minus strand of CM024170.1, from coordinate 9,776,763 downwards.
CGTCGAGGGCTTGAAAACGGATGCAAGACGAACGTTGAGCAAACAGTGGATACCATTTTACAAATTTCAACCCCTCGATAAAATTCGCGATTATTTCGGCGAGAAAATAACGTTCTATTTTGCTTGGGAAGGTACATTCCTTACAGCACTTTGGCCAGCTGCCGTGATTGGCATTATATGCTTCACCTATGGCTTGTTTAACAGGTACACATTAATTTCATCCAGACAATGAACTAATGCTCTGAGGCAAGTCAAATCCTCTACTATAGATCCAAATGTATGCAAACTGTGTGGCGTTGTAAAGAATGGGGAGAGCATCTCGCTGTCTTTGAGGAAGTTAACTTTTACTGGTTCAAATAGGCATGTTTAAAGTTCTGTGAGCTCGTGATGGAGATGAACTTCTGAATGAAAGGATGTGTGGGGAGGAGAAGGGCAAGGATTTTCACAAATTTTGAACATCATATGCTGACTTTCTTTACCACCGAAAACGGTCTAGAGTTGCTCCTTCTCGAAAAACTTCACTTTTTTGATTGAAAATTTTCCCCTTGCGTCTTTCGAGATTGTTGCAAGTACCAAAACCACTTCCCTCTTCTCCTCCAGCCCCCCCCCCCTGCACCCCGCCCCCCGACGACTTGCACTTCTATCATTGCTTTAGTCCATTTACACGATCGACTCTTGAAATATGTATATTGGATAGCGTTTCATGAATATAAATCAAAAGAATACATCCAATTAAAATAATAGTAAAACAATTATTTTCAGCATGGTTGTAAATAAGACGAATTTCGGTGTTTGCATAAGCACAGATGCATCTGGACAGCAAATATCGCACGACTGCAATTTCACTCAGATGTAATGATTGAAATTATCTTCAATGAATCAATAGTTTCACCTCAGTGATGCCTTTCAAAATAATTTCCAGCTTCTATATACCATTTTCATTATTATAGCGATGGGTGGCACTATTTCAAGTAAATTTACTTGAACTATTTACACATTCAAGTGGCACTATTTACTTGAACGTTTTCCGATACAGCTATGCGCTTTCCGATGTGTGTTTGTATGTCCGTCTGTCGGTCCATCTGTCTGATAGTTCCAAATTGCGAGACATTGAAGCTCGAGTTACTAAACAGGTGGATACTACTGCAAATGACAAATGTAAAATGCATCCCTGGAGATAACTCCCTATGTCATCATTCAAGTTGATTTATCAATTTTGAAATGAAATGAAGTTGTTTAGAGGTGACTAAAAATTTGCATGCATTTTAAAATCAGTGAGATCTTCGGTTTACACCGATTGAGCTGCAAAATATAAATCTTTTATGGAAGATGTATGTGCGGTGATCACATCAACTAAATACATCAACGCACTACTATGCATAATTTATTATCTGCTAATGATTGAGGGGAACTCATTGCTCCCTTGAGCAGAATTGCAGAAGTAAATATTTTGTGAGCTTTTTTCGTCTTTCTTCATTTGTTTTTGCGAAAAGAAAAAACGCTATTCAAAGTGGTTAGACGAGGATGATTAAAACGTTTAGGCAAAGAGAGGGATTACTGATCGCAAAATGAGAGATTATTTCAAAGCTTTCATTTTGGCACTTTAAATGGTACCAAGCATTTAAAATAGTTTGGTGCCCATTGGACTGCAAATAATTAATCAAATATCGAGGTCACAATTTGTGGGTGCTGTTTAACATAAATAATTCATAGTCGATATTCTTCTGGCATTCAGTGTCGATGCCAATGAGAACATTTTTTCAGTACGCAACAGATTGCGAATTTATGTTTAAAAGCATTCGATAATGCAATGAATCCGGTGTTCGCCATTTTCATCTCAATTTGGGGTAAATAACATCGTTTTATTACCATTTTTCGAGTGCGTTGAGCAATTACAATTGAGTGCGCGATGTATTCCTCTTTATCTATCCATTCTATCTTGATTTAAAAAAAAGGGCGCAATTGGGCGCAAAAGGTAAATTTTAGGTTGTAGTAAACTTGTACGGTCGCCTTTTAAACTCTCATATACGTTTTATTTAGACCTCCCGAATTCTCTCTGTAAAACTCATAACCTAGCGCAGCCCCTCCGATATCATTTATTGTCTAGTTGATTTCGAATACTTAGTCATGAGGGCAAGAGTGAAGCTTTTAAACTAGACGTTGGTTCTTTTCCACCCACTTTCGATCTAATCGATGGGCGGTCAACGTTAAATTGATATATCCATCGTCTTGGTTGGTTAAATCGGTATATTGGATCGGATCAAATTTCGAGTTATATAAGATGCCAAATAATAAATGAAATTTTTGACACGTAAAGCAATTTATGTTATCACTTGAGAAAATACTGTTACAATGACAAAATTTTGACCATAAATCTATGTTGTAATTGCAACAATTGTAAGTTATAACCACAAGTTTATCATAAACCAACAAATGACGAGATTTTTGGTGACCCGACAACTCTTCATTTTTTCAAAAACTCTAAACAATAATTCACGTTCAACATCATTTTCGATGAAATCTATAGTTGGCTCAAAATTACAACTGTTTTTTAAACAGTGCTTGAAATTCCATACACCCTTATGCTCTAGATAACGCTTTGGAAATGTGCTGCAGCTCAAAAAACCATTCTAGTGGTACCCGAGATTGCTTCATGTGTCTCGATTTCTATGCCTGCCATTTATGCTTTTCACTTTCCTCAACAATACTATACAATCTTTTAAAGGATATATGTTTAATCTTCTGATGAGCATATATGTTTAATCATATGAGGGGATTTGGAGTAGTATAATGCTTAGCATCTGAATTATTAATAAATAAAGAGGTTGCAAATGCCACTTCAACTTCAGGGACAGTGTTCATGCAAGTATGGAATCGTAACAGATCAATACTTGCCTATCAGTGGAGTGTTCAGGACTATGTTGAATCGGAACCTGATAGACCTGAATTTTTTGGCACTCGGAAAGAGAAGGTAATTTCAAAAACGTTGAAACATTCCTCGATGAAAAAAAAAGAAGTAACTTTGCTATGTAGTACTGCACAATTTGTCAATCATTGCAATGAAATTTTGAGTGAGTTCGTTGTACTCTGTTAGTATTATTGTAATAGTTCAATATATTTGAAGATGATAGGCTTAGATGAGAAATTATCGGCTCATACGACGGATGGTCTCCGCTTGAAAATTATTATTATTTAACATATCGGAAAAAAACACCACTTTAAATTGACGTGTCGAAAAGATCGAGAATAAAAGACTGATAAAGTGAAAAAGATTAAAATGAGCAAAAAATAACTATATACTCGTTGAGGTCACTTGACAGACGTCGTAGTTGTTTCGAAAAGACTTTTTGGCACATAAAAATCGGAACGAAATATTTCTTCTTATTAGCACCTAAAAGATGACAAACAAAGGAAATATTTTTCTTCGTCGAACGAAATCGCTCCAAAATAGTCAATATTGAATTGTGTGTTTAAAATTTTCAATCACTATCATATAGACATTACAATGATGATTGTCGATGAATATAATGCAGAATGCAAATCAGATCTTATCACACAACGCTAATTAATATGCTTAATATAAGTTTTTCTTCGCCAAAGTGCATTATGATAAGAGAGTTATGTAAATTAATGCGTATATTGCACACAATAAGGTGATCTACCTCATTTATTTCCTCCTGGATTTATCAGTACCGGAAGAAGTTATATACGTTGAAACATAGAAAAATTTGTACTGATTGCCTTTTCATTTACATCAGTCTAGCTACAAAATTTCATATCTTTTATGGGAGATTTTTGTATGATTTGTAAGTCTTATTATTTATTAATGATTTTTTTAAATTATGAGGTTCATTAATGATTGTGATTTACAGCAAATCTATTATTCATTAATTTTTAATAGGAATAGTTTGTCAAGTGAGGCGAATACAAAAAAACGCACATCGTGTCATCTTGTTTAGAATACTTCACTACCTACCGTAATCTTGTTATTCCTATCTTCTTTCAAGGAATTATCATTTGACGATATGTTGTCTTTCAATCTTTTAATTGATGTTTTATGCACCTCACTATTTAAGGATCCGATCACAGGAAATGACGAGTGGATTTACCCATTATCACGACTCTATTTGAAGTTGATTCTCTCTGCTATCATTGTGCTGTTATGTATGTCGGTTGCTGTCGGGAGTGTGATCGCGGTTATACTCTATAAGTTGTTCGCATCCTCGCATTTCGGCTGTAATCAAATGAAAAATGTCTCTACAACTAATTCTTCGTTATTTAAACTTCTTCTAGAAATCTATACTAATAGACTTATAAGATTGCAAGCATAATTTAGACGTCTTGGTATAGTCTTTTCGTAGAACTGTTTTCTGAAAATAATGCCTACATCCACAAAATTTTCACGAAGTAATTTTTTTTTCTTCTGGGCCGATCAAATATCAGTAATATTTGCTAGAATTTTATGAATGTATAAAAATGGTTGCTGCACACTGCCGACTGTTTTTAATATTATTGGGATGCTCGATATGGATGTACGATATTGTTAAACACATTTCGTCACGCTCATAAGCTTCTGATTCTCACAAAACAGAATTCATTTTCAGTGAAATTATTCACTCAACGAAATTTCCTTCTAAAACTTGTAAGTTTTCCATCGACGTTCTATAATTTAGGTTTTTTTTTTTGGATTTTGGAACGTAAATTTAGCAATTTCAGACTATCAGTCTAGTCATTTCTAGTTTCAGTTTAATTTAACATGTACAATTATGGTTTCAATGCTTCCATCGCTGATGAATACAATGTCTACTATGATACTTGGTACAGTCTACGGTGTCATCGCTAATAAACTCACTTATTGGGGTTGGTTTGAGCATCTAGCTTCACAATTCATCACTTCAACGTTGTCTACATTATGCAGATCTGTCCTTCCTCTATCTTTCCTTTCCTCTTTCCTTTCTCTCTTCCTGTTCTCGCTAGATTGCGGCACTCAAAATGGAACAAGAATAGTGCTAAGAATCTTATAATGGAAATAAATATTGAAATAACAAAGAAATGAGTGAAAGCACAAAGATTTGTCTAATATGACAAATTTGTAATCCATTTGACAGTCGAGAAGTTCTATTCAGAAAAAGATCACTCGATTGCTAGGCTAGTTTTGCAGCATTAAGTGGAAATGAGCTTGTCTTATGATATTTTTATTTCACTTTGATTTCTCTAGATTTGGAATATTTTCATTGACAAGAACGTTTCACCTAAAACCTCACCAAGTTTAAATTTTCTTTTCCGTGCAATTCTATGGATCACCTTTGTAGCACCTAATATTTAGCATATCTCAAAATATTTGCTGCTCAAATTGAACAATTTAGTTGAGAACATTAAGAATTAAAAATTTCAAATTTCAATTCGTTGCTCTGAATTTTTTTCGTTTCTAATTTTACACTTAAAATTATACTGAATTCTCTATTTGCAGAAAACCATATTTGCAATTCGGAATACAATAACGCACTTATCGTAAAATTATTTGCTTTTCAATTCGTCAACAATTATACTTCATTGTTCTATCTCGCATTCATTCGTCCTGAATACTATGTAAGCAAATCATTAAATAACCATTTCAACCTATTTATATTTCATTATTAAATTCATTTAGTTTTAAAAATATTGTTGCCTATCCCTCACAATATTATATTTTTAGTATTTTCATTTTTAAAAAACATATGTGTAGTTCATTTCATCGGTGTTCAGCAGTAGGCAAAAGTTTACCTTTATACCATATCAAAGATTTCACTCGTCACGTAAGCTATGCAAGTGAAGCAGCTGTACTTCACCACGATACCTTATCGGTCTCTCTCCCCTATTAGGTTTCCAGATTTTGCATATGTGATTGGTTTGCCACAACTAACTACAATAATTACACCGTAAAGGAATGAACGTAGGTTTCCGTCTTGCATCTGTTTTACCTCGCATCTGCATGTTAAGGACTATTATATTGCAAATATGCAAATTGCTTAAGTTGCACGTGACGATATGTTAGAGATGCTTGAACTATGAAACTTGATGATATTTTTTTTATTTTTAAGGGACTACAGCATAATGGTTTATTCGGGTTGGGTGCTGATTATAAAGATACATGCGATTATGGTACTTGTGGATCTCTATTGGCACTTCAAGTACTCTCGCATATGTTGATCAAACCAGTACCAAAATTTTGCAAAGATGTCGTATTTCCGTATGTTTTCCTTTAATGTTGCACTTATTGTTCTACAATCATATTGTGGATAATTTTTTGAAGAAATGAAAAACAAAATATAACATTCAAATATTATCATTTTGATTTTCGGTGCATAGTTGGTTTTTGACTGGATGCCTAAAGAGCCTCAAATACTTTCATATTTCTTAATAGGACTTTTTGTTTATTATAAAGTAATAGGTTGATATCGTTAAATATAATATGGCTATACGTATCTTTCGATTCAATCATATTATGGCTTGTAGAGCATTTGGAATAGAATATGGTGCAGTTTTTTCCTATGAAAGTATTGTAATCGCAGTACAGTTATCGATTAACTAAACATTAACGCTGATCTATGCACAGAAATCACCAATCGATATTGAGTTTGAATCCAATGTGAAAAAAGCAGGTTCCGCAATCTTGCACGGTCAATTTATTCAGATAATGCATGCATTTTTCCATTATATCCTACTTACCATTGCTTTTGCTCAGAGAAGCTCAAAGATTTGCTCAACGACCTTCAGAGATCTCGGTAGGTCTCAGCTCGAATTTCTAAGTCGTAACTCGACTGTTTAGTTCGCAGCAATCAAGAGAAAAAAAGCATTTTGTGACTTTAATAAAGAGATCTTTACAGTTATTTTATGACTTCAATGAAGACTTTCCGCTGGAATCGACGAATCTCGGCCATCAACGAGCAACGAGCACCAAAGGTCGAGGAAGAAGAAACAGTCGACTACTATTGAAACGTGAATGGATGAAACCATGCAGGTTCACCTTGCGAATTCACCGAGAAAATGATCCTGCTTGGATGCATCATGGTATCCTTTATTTATTTGCTTATTTATTCATTTATTTTTATTATCTTGTTTGTAATTTTATTTTTATTTGTTTATTTATCAGCGTCCATTTATTTATGAGGTGATCTAAAATTATCCGAAGATAATAAGATACCTAAGCTGAAAAATCATGCAGATGTTCGCCCCGTTGTTTCCGCTTGCACCGCTTCTAGCGCTCGTGATTGGCCTTATCGATATCCGTATCGATGCGCGTCGTTTAGTGTGGTTTAACCGTCGCCCTATAGCGTTCATCGCAACAAATATTGGCATATGGAACGCAATTGTCAATTTTATTCAGTATTTTGCAGTAATTACAAATACTTTCATTGGTAAGTATTTGCTTTAGTGCACAAAAATAGGAAGTATGGACAAGCTTGTTGTAAAGAAGTAGTAAAAATATGATCGTTGTGAATTCAGAGCTGCAAAAATTTACTTCTGCATAAAACCATGTGTAAAATAATGAGTCTAGACAATAGAGTCTATCGTTGATGCTCTCGTCTTATAGCAGCAGCGATCCAATTTTTTGCTCTTCGATATCATACGCTAATGGCGAAAAAATTTTCATTGTCATGGCACCTGCGTAACTGAAAATGAATAAAAATATTTTTTTTCCTTCTTCATGATTCCCATAGGGATTCTGCCGAGAGAGGTTGTTCTATATGTTCTTACCATATCGTCCTTCAGTATAGCTTCACTTCTTTTTTACTCGAAAATCACATCAAAGTAAAGTCGATGGCTGTGTAATACCATCAAAGATACCGATAAAGAAGGAATGCTACTAGCTAAGGCAATGCTATTGATCGACAACGAATATTATTTTTTATTCACGCAATTGATTGACTTCTTTCTAACTGATTGTATAGAAGAATAGAGTAATGATTGAGAGATTCAAAAAATATCAACAGTTGATCTTGCTCTTCACAATTATCGATTGATCCTTTAAACACGCCTAATGCGAAATACTAATAATATAAGTTTGAGTTGCATTCACGTCAAACTTCTGCAACGAATCAATATTTTCATCGAAGGAAGGTGATTGTAGTACCCAAACCCGACTGCTTATTGCTCTCATATTTCAGGTTATCTAATTTCACTTATTGTCAATCTCATTAAATATATAATACCTACTTCTATCCTATTTCTTTGAAAACTGTTGTACTATGAACAGTTGAGTAGCTATTAAATATTACCTCTGTTTAAGAAGACTTGAAATTCTATGAAAGTAATGAAAATAAAAGTGGCCAACGTAATTTTCTAACTATAGTAATAGGGCACATGCAATAATCGATCAAACCTTAGGTAACGCCCGGTCTATGAACTCGATATTGCTATAATTTAATTTAACGATAACATCAATTCTGCACCACACATTTTTGCAACGCCACAGTGATGCTGTCCCTAGTGATAGTATTCGGCTCATTAATAGTACATTTTACGTGCATATGATTTTAAAAAAAGTCTTTGGAAGTATTCACAGACACTTGGCAAATAAAAATAAGAGCCAAGTGCCTCATTTACTTTGTTGTTTGCTGATAGCCAAATGTCTCCAGAGCGAAGTCCTTTGAAAGAAAAAGCCAATGTGCAGTTTTTTAACTGCGTATGTGCATGAACGCTGGTTGACATTGAAGACTCAATATTTCAAGTGATGCTTCTTAAGGATATTCGATAGGCGAATGTTCTGAAAAGTAAAACATGCCATGCTTTAAGATCTGATGCTTTATTTTTTCTTATTAAAATCACAAATAACTGGAAGTCACCATAAATATGACTGCACAATTATCTCCTGCAATCATTTCCTGCTATGTTAACTTTCAGCTTCCTCCTTTTTCAGAACACCGTATTCGCGAGTAAATTTCTCATTGCTAGTCTCATTCCAGAGGTGCCATCTGGTATCCGATTAGCACAAAGAAGGGTAAGATGCAATTCTTTCTTCTTAAAATTGATGCTCACAAACTCGATGCTCAAATTTTCGTTGGATTAGAGCTACGCATCGAATTTAAGAAATGAATTTGGCTGCTTCTAAACAATGTTTGATAGTAAGATCAAGTTGAAAAACGTGAAATTCGTTCCCGAAGTCGTTATTATTTCTGTGAAGGGCTTTTATTGATAAAACATAAGTAGTATATCTATTACTACAGCTATTTAGCGCTTCTGAGTTCAATTGATAGGAAGTTAAGATTGAAACTAGTGTTCAGACTTCACCGCCATCCCCCCTCCCGCGAGGGCCCTCGCACTGACACGAATAATAAATTTTGGATCGCGGGCCTCCGCGATTAAAACTCCCCCGCCCTGGCGAGGGATTTGCTGCAAACGACCCCCGCCCGCGGGGTCACCGCAGGTGTCCTGGCGACTTTCGTCATCTCTGAGAGAGATGATAGCAGCGCAAATTCTGCGGTCGCAAGCTGAAAAAAATTCCTATTAAGTCACAGAACACAAGGAAACTGCGTGATTGAGTGTGCTGGAGTGAGAAAAGCTGAAAGGCAACGTGGCGCACACATGTCATCAGAGAAACAACAGTTTACCTCGAAAGATCACATCGATAAATATGGACACAGTCAAAAAATATCACGAAAACCCTGATCTGAAATGAGAACAAGTCCGCAATGAACGAAAACACTCATAACGTTTTAAGAAGCTCTGCGACATAGCATTGATGCAGACGTGTGTAATCCACACGGTGCTCAAAGAAAAATCCATTGCTGCAGGGGATACCGCACCGGGCCTTTTTTGCTTTTGTTGTCTTCTGTCACGAAAAAGTCTCACACCGCGCTTCTCCTGTTTTTCGCCTTCCGTATCAGTCCAGATTTCTCCGAATCGCCGGCCACTGGTATCGGCTAATTAGGGACGTCGAGGGAGAGCGGGCGATGATATCTGCAATGGTAACTGTTTACATCCGTTACTCGAGCATTCCGTGTCTCTGCAGCGGGGCCAACCCAAACGGAAAATCCCTATTGAGGTGAATGGAAAGGCACAGTCCAACATAGAGGGTAAAATTTGCTTGTCGATCAGGAAACATAGGTATTACAGAAGGAACGGATAGCATAATGAATTGTGGAGCAAGTGTCGAGCTGCCATCTTCGAGAACTCGGTATTCCGGCCGCGTACTCGGTTTCGTTACTATTCGCAGCACTTCACAGCAGAGATTAAAGAAACTCATTTCCATATGAGCCCGGGTATCACGGTTATGGGCATCTGCTCGCACCACCGTCACTATCATTCGTGGACCAAAATCCGCAAGTCGAATACGCAATCATTAAAAAAGAGTACTAAAATAAGAATGAATGACCTATCGAAAACTAAAGCAGGGTAATCCTAACAACTTCACTGCGTAGCACACGTATGTCAAAAGACACACTGCTCCTCATCTCATTCCCCGTCAACGTTGCAACAGGAAAGTGGCCTTCACTGCACTTCCTTATGCCAACACAACATAAAATTATCAGTCCCCTCTCACTAGCCACGACGAGCAACGCCCTTTCTTTGTAAGGAGTCCCTAAAATATTGCCACCATCCGCATTTAACAACGCACGCAACTGCGTTTGGCAAAAATACGCATCTTGGGCTTCAGTCGCGATGTTTATATCAAACGAGTTGCCAAGGACACGTCAAGACTTCATTTTTCAAAAAATTGTTCCTATTGCAGCTTTCCTTGAAAACGATACAGCACAATAGCATGAACGATGCGAGAAATCTCGTAAAGAACTGCGCGTTTTCCAACCCTTTGCCGCTGCGGGACTCCATTCATGGATAGCCCCTTCCAGACACTAAGAAAAGCTTATTGCTCTAAAGTATTGTCTCAAAGGTCTCTCTACATTACATCATGAAGTTATTGTTTTCGAGTTTCAAATCTTCAAATCCGTCTACATATTTCTCTCTTCTAAGACATGACGTTCGCATTTGTTCATATCCTAAAATATCCTTTTCAGAAGCGATATGTGAATAGCAAGATCATGGAGACCGGTATTGTACCACAAATCAACCGTAAGAAGTAAGTACTTAACAATTTTTTGGCTTAAAAGCCTCACTCAGGAAACAGACAATCCTTTATAATTGCTCTTCTTTTCCGGAATGTTTTCGTGATTGTTGACGATTCACGCCATCATTGATATTTATCAGTTGAAATATTGTACAGTTTATAGTTAAAAGAATTAACATTGTCGGAAAGAGAAAAATTCTTTATTCTATTATTTCAATTGGCAGTTTAAGCTTTATCGCTCTCCACTAGAATACAACATGGCGCGTTTCAGGAAACGCAAGAATAAAACGATGCGAACTAAACTTCGCGATTGGGTGCATGGAATAATGCTTCAAAAAACAACTGTTGTTAGCTAAAATTTCTATTGTGATAGCAGACTTTACGGAATGATATCAATGAATATATAACTGCGAATTCGGTGAAAAATAAAGATTTGATTGTAAATCCGATATATTTTACTGCAAATCTCATTTTGAAATAGTATGCAGATTGCAGCATTCTTTTGCATTTAATTCAATTTCATGAACTAATTCGTCGATTGATTAATACTACTCGGAATCTGTAATATTCATCTAATAAATGTATATGCTTTTCATTTTCATTTCATTGGTATTTCACTGCTTCGAATTCGATTATATACCATCCGATTGGATTAAAATGCAACGAATGTCGGTTGTATACTATTCTGTTATCTTTGCATTAGATCAGAGCATGACTAAGAGAAGTACGTAGCCAAAGTTTCACAACTCATGCAATACTATAAATCACCTGTAATCAACAAAAATATTTGCCAGCTAAAATATAAAAACAAAACATGCTTGTGTTATTAGAAAAATAATAGTTATGAGCAATATGAATGGAATCTTTTCTTAGTAGCTCAGTCAACTTTCAGCGCAGTAATTTTAACCATCTGTCATAATGAATTTCAATTGAAAGATTTCAAGCAACTTACGATTAAAACATAATAACTCTGAAACATCTAATAGCCTGCAACGACTGGCTGAGCTGATCGAGATGATTCCATATACAACGATCTGTATGCATCACTTGGCATAATCCATGATGCCCGTGCATCGCCATTCCGTTTTGCACAATGATATGAATACTGCGTCGAGTAAACAGATATTGCGATAAAACGACGGATATCAACAAAAAGTTGTTTGCGGAAGGCATTAAAAAATGCATGAGCATCGAGTCCTGCCTAGCCATACAATTGAACGGATTGCGACGAACAAAGAAATCAACAGTGGCAATAAGAGCGTAAATATTGGGCCGCTGCGGTTGTATGAAAAATAAACACATCGTTAAATAAACAGCAGAAGAACATGAAAAGCTTCAACATATTTACGAAAACGTCTCTTAGATAAATAGCTTAGCGTGGTTTCGTCAAATTTCCTTTGGTTAAATTAGCTCAGTTCACTTCAAAATATTTCATTTCTGGACGTTAGAGATGAAGAGGCGATGCGTACCGATCTATTGCGAGGTTAGCCTCGGCAATGATCAGACCAACGTTAATTTTCACAGATTTGCACTATGGACAATAACGAGATTGAATTGCATTGCAGAGAGCAAATCAGCGAAAGAAGGGATAGAAACTTTTGTTTTTTGCCAGCGTTAATGTGCATGAAAACCTGTAAATAAAGTGCGGTAATTAGAGAAGGAGAGAGAGGGTACAATGGATCAGTAATAACGTAATAAAGAAATATTTTACGGATGAACAAAAGCAAATGTTCATCATGAAAGTGGACTAAATCTCGCTTCGAGTTTGATTCTAAAGTGCTCGGAATTTCCTTTTTTGAAGTGGAATAGAGCAGAAAAAATTTATTAAAACACATCATGCACACTCTTCATGTTCCATTCTTTCGCTTCACATGGAGATCTTTTTGAGGCTTTTTATTTTTGCGTTGCATTTATACAGTAAAGGTATTCATAAGGCTTGACTGCGATACAATTTTGAACGGGATCAGTGAATATTGGCAACTGCAATTTCATAAATTTCGGGATGCCATTGACGCATTTCGAGAAGCGGTAACTCGCCACTTTGTTGGCAGTAAATATATCAAAAGTTAACGTTGGTGTCGTTTCCGAACCAACTCCACAAATCAGAATAATTTTTGCGGTATTATAAGCACGGAAAGGGATGGTAGTTTGTGAAAAAGCTTTGACACCGCAAATACATTGCATTTTGGAATTGTATTTTATGTGTGGTAGCTATTCTATTAGCATACAATAGATCCCAGCAACTTTAACCTCAGACTTTCCCCTTAAAAAATTTATCTTTGCAAGCGGTTGCGCTTGGAGCTTTTAGCCTTGAACCGGAATCGGAGATATTTGTTCTATTCAAAATTGGTTTATTCTTGGATTGGAATGTCAATATGCAATAAAAGCCAAGTCATAGCATACATTAAACGATTGCTGAAATTGGCCATTCAGAGTGATGTCTATGAGTACGCATAATTCGAGAGATTCCAGCGTGTCTATACAAAAATTCTTGAACGTGAGATGCAAAAAGAACACATCAGATCCAATTTATCATAAACTCTCTTTAAACAGAACGAAAAATGAACCGAATCGTGTAAAAGTCGAAAAAGCGAAGATCAAAATGCTTTCCAGCTATATGCATTTATTTCAACGTTTCATCAATAACTAATAACATTCGAACAATGACGAGTGTACAATTAAGAATTGAAGAAGTAAAAATAGATTACTGCGACAAGCTTTCCTAGTAGGTACATCATTCAAAAGTATCTAACATTTGGAAAGTTTCTCACTCTAAAGCTTGCCATGAAAAGTTTTCGCTAATCATACCTGCAAATCGAGAGTACAAATGAAATACCAAGTTTTTTGATTTGCTCCGGAACCACTGGATGTGCGATAGGGAATTGGTAAATGTATGTAAATCGATAAATAAAACGCTTATCTCGCTAATGAATTTGAACTTTTAACAGTCAGGTTCCGATGGCATTCTTACGAGCTGAGCCAATGTTGCAACCTCTACGACTTGTGGAGAGAGGATTCATGTGAGCTCACTACTTTAGAAGCGTCAATAGATTAAACAGTGACCAGCAAATGAAGTAGTTATTTCCGATGGTGGTGCAAAATCGAGCGCATTCTGGAAAGCGTCAACGACTCCATTTAATAAGCCTTTTAAAGTATTTCTTATTTTAAGGGAGTTACTGCATATTAACTGGCATGCGTTCTGCTAGTATATGATTATAGCTGAAGAATAGATTTGAGGCAATTCATGGGATTCTTAATTTTCATGTATTACGCAAACTGGTTAAATCATTCTGTATTCGGAATTATTTGCAGAATAGCTCGATTGAGATTGTGTGGGTAAAGTGTTGTTTGTCGATAAAGCGATGTTTATTGCTTCATGTGCTGGCAGCGTGGAGTCTTTTCGAATTATTCATGTGCTACTTCTTTCATTTCTACTTTCAACAAGAATAACGGGAATAATTTCACGATCGGTTGATGAGAAAGCTTTATATGCTTTATTCGCTTCCCATCGCATAAGCTCGCTTAATGGAAATGGCTAGTCATTTCCTGGCACTACAGAATCCTAAAAAATACAGCAGATTTTATTCATCGTTAATTTTGGTGCGCTTTCCAGAATTCTTAGATGCTTTTGCATAAATGCTGAGAGGAATCGAAAAAATGAACGAAATGATTAATACATTTTAATATGAATGAAGCAAGTTTATAGTGAAAAAAATAATCCGTATATAAAAATTTTTTTATTTAAATGTCAACAAAGTAAGCATTGCTGTTATTCCAAAATATTAAGAGAATAGACTTGGAACGGCACTCAACGATATTTCTGCACAAAAACAGCGTTCCAGGTAGTGAACGTTCGAAATTGCTCGCATTTGATTAAGAAGGTTCGTGTAAATTTCGATCGTAGAGATCTGTGAAGAGCAAGAAAAATGTGCGCGAAAAACAAATATAATTCCCCATTATTAAATTTCTAAAGAAATGAACTTCTCATGAATCCTCCAAAACGATGAGTGGAACCGATAAGTAAGCTATATGAGAAGCGAGCAGCTTTCTCAAACAACCATTGAAAACATCAATAAGGTGACAATATCAGTCGATACAGCACATTTAGGACGAGATATCAGCATCGCTTGTAGCAAATCGCTGAGTCCGGCGAACGAATGCATTTTTGCCACAAACGTTCTTGCTAGATCCAACATCTGCTATACAGCTCAAGTTAAGAGAGAGGAAAGCATGGCCCTGCTGTACTGTGGCTTCATGGCTGAGCCATGAAATAGGGGAATTCGTAGCCAAGTTTATTGGCAGAAAACTTCTACAGCGCACCTGTCTGCGCAAGAAAGCGTCAGATTTTCGTCTAGTTAAAAGTGCAACGGTTACAGCGCACTTACCTGCACAAGAAAGTATCCAATTCTCATTCAGTCAAAAGTAAAACGGTAGCGGCATAGGGTCATCGAATCCCTATCTCATGGCCTGGTCAAAGTACCATGGGGTGACAAGGCATTCAACGTTTTCCCCCCATCTCGCTCGAGGGTATATCCACGAAATCGAAGCAGCATCCGGTGATGGAGACAAAACTAAATTTCTTGTTCACCACTGATGATTGCGTTTTAGATTTCATTGCCAGATATTCCAGTCCATTATCTTTTGTGGTCCACTCAATATTCAAAATCATATTTAAACAATAAACATACGATAAGTTAACAGGTAAGAAGTTTTTCCGATAGCGGGAAAGAGGCGATACAACTGTATTTATGCATGCACGACTGCGCCCCTATTGAATTGGCTACAATTTATACTGGCGAACGATAGTGAAATTCATTACAGAAGTTTTGAATTGAATTTCCACGCATCTACAGCACGGCAATGAATCATCGTACATGCACCTTCTCAGTGAGCTAAACAGAACCGACATTGGGATTCACTTCACAGATTCTAGATTGCTTGCGCTGTTTCTGCTGATGTTCCTGAAAGCAGAAAAGTTTATTCAAAAGCTGCTTTTCCTTGTGCTTAGTACACTGTTTGATTAATTTTATCATATTCGAAGTTATCGGGACCAGCACGCAGTAATTAGAAAAAAAGTAAAACATAGTGCAATAAAGTAGTGATGTGAAAACACGCTAC
Organism: Ascaris suum; assembly: GCA_013433145.1. Lineage (NCBI taxonomy): Eukaryota > Metazoa > Nematoda > Chromadorea > Rhabditida > Ascarididae > Ascaris > Ascaris suum. The sequence goes on along the minus strand of CM024170.1, from coordinate 9,760,601 downwards.
AATGGAACACAGTATATTGGTCACTTTCCATCTGCAATATAAGTTAATGCATATATGCATTCTGATGGTATCATAAAACGGTAAAACTCTCAAATGTGGCATTTGAGAGGCGCAATCCACAGATATGACGGCGATTCTTCATCAGTTTTTGCATCTGGACGTTGAAATAATCATCTGGACGTTGAAATAAACAATCTGGACGTTCAATATTTTCTTAATCGTTAACTTTTTGAAGCACTGTCTTTATCTAATATACAATTCTGCATTATTTGATTACCTTAGAGTATTGTTTCATGAAAAAATTTTGTTCAGCGTTGAAGATATGCTCTAAGGACTTTCAACAGCATACAGATCTTTATAATGTTGCAATATAAATATTCTTCTGCATAATTTTAAGTTTTCTATTGTGAATTTTGACTCTGCTTCCTACCGATGCCATCAATGCGTCCGTTTCTGCAGCTCCTAAGCTGCGACTGAATCGTTTCAATCGTTTCAATATACACTACTGGTGCTTTTAAGTACTGAATGTCTACTCGCCCATATTACAACTTTGCGAACATTTTACTCTTCTCTATTGTTTATGCTTACATATTTTTTGTATTTTCCTCACTTTGGAAAATTGAAATAAAAATAATAATAAAATAATCTTTAAATTAATCGGCATTATCTTATCACTATTATAGCATTTTGGCTGAAGAAAGAAAACTACAAGATAACCATTATGTTCTTTGTTTCTCATACTTTCTCATTTCGCGATAGGCATAAAAAGCTCAGAAGCGCATTGCAATAATACGAAATGCTTGTCGTTCCCGGGGCGATAAGGTGACTCAAACAAAATATTTGTTTGAGCGATCAAGTGCGAACTAATCGAATAAAACAGTATGTCAAAGCCATGCAATAGGCAGCAACAAGTTGGCCACCCCAAATTGTGCATTTATAGGAGAACATTCAACTTCTCGATTATTTAAACATTTTCACGTTTCGCTGAACTTTTTCCGGGAAAAGATTCTCGCATCTATTTTATAAAATATGACGCTAATGTTTGAAACAGCAACTCTGAAAAAGCGATGCCAAATTCTTTGTATCTAAGAAAAACGAAAATGAAGGACTCTTATTTTGAATGGATTAAAGAATAAATACGGCAGTTTTGAAGTATTATCTGATTACGTCTTTGATAAAGTGGAATCGTTTGTATGCGTTATTTTATTGCCCGATGTACCTGAACAACCGTGGTTTAAGTCGAAAAGTGCAATATAAAAATCTTTTTTTGTTATTCATGAGGAGAGGAATCGATTTTTTCCTTCAAGCGATGCAGGTGAATCGACTTTCCATAAGAATTGTTGTAGCAATTCTCCATCGATGTAAATAATTCAAGTATGGGTAGGTCATCGTATATGCGAGCATGCGCCATGACCGACACTCTGCTAACGTCCATTGTTCATCGGTTAACAAGGGAAAAGGCCAATAGGCGCATGCAGCATCGCAATCTGTCCCCGGATATTCGACAATGAAGTGCTTTCATCATTAATCGTATGCCGAATGTCACTTTCGAAGGTTGGGTGAATTTGTTCGGGAGGAGGAATGAGACTGCGCTGCTAAAGATTAAACCAGTGGGAAAAGTTTGTACAAGTGAAGGAGAGAAAAAAAGAGAGAGGATGCAAATCGCAAACGGGAAAGGATTCTGGATATTTCTCCTATTTTTGCTTTCCCTTCCTAATGGGATTTATCCTAACCATCTGCTAACGAATTGCAAGTTCCAAAATTTAAATATGAGTGATTCAGATTTATTGGATGCAAAAAATCTCTGTGATGCACTACTAAATGACTAATTACGAAAATATTCACTGTCTTTCAGTGCACATTACTATACTTTTGGCCCATAGTGTGGAGGCTGCCTAGTCTTGGCGTATCAGACCTTGCAGAAAGGTCGTTCACATTTTACTCAAAAGTTGAGTACTTTAAGTTTAAATAGGGAGGGATGGGGAGGGTGGGCAAATGAATCGATTTGGAAGAAAAACGAATCGAAAATTTCGAACGGCTAGGTGATCTATATCTCGGTTAGAACGTGATATCAACTTGATTATTCCTATATTACGAGAATTCACTGCAAACAACGTTCTGATGCTAATTCTATCAGAGTTATATTTAGAATAATTTGCTGAGCATAACTAATTCCAAAAGAAAGAATCAAATCCACCCGTGAATAAAGATTATTCTCTCACTAAATAATGAGTTTTAATGAAAATACAAAATGCGCAATTGTTGTCTTCACAATGCACAACAATGGCTTCACATATATCTGAGAAATTACGGCTACTAATTTCATACCCCTAATATATGACTGCCACATTTCATTTCCATTCAACAAATAAGATCAGTACGCAAATTTGTGAATTTCCTCTAACATAACAATTTTTTAATGAAATCAATTGATCTAATAATAACGGCATTACACTACTCGGCCATTGTTAAAAATCACAACACTATTCATCCCTTTCGTAGCCCAAAGCAATGGAATCATTTCTTAATTATGAGCTCATGATGAATGGTTTGCAATGTTTTCAATGAATGCCATATTTTGAACACATAACGGGAAATTCGGAATCGACTTCTGATCCGATCATCGTGGATCGAGGAATTCTCGAATAAACGCGGTTCATCGAACTTTTTCGCTGAATAAATCTTTTCGGTCTTTTTTCACGAAACAGTTTCTTGAGCATCATAGCAAAGAACCCTGACGAAACTAATAAAACAGCCTCATTTGTGGTCTTAATTGCTACTTAAGAAGACCTTACTCCCTCTTGGCCAATTATCATAGGAGTGACTGCGAATGCCAATTGATCACTTTTGACATCACCGCACAGAACATTCAGAACAGAAATGGCTTATCTGTTCTGCATGTTGAGTGTATTTGTATATCAACGCTACAAGACAAAATCTTTCGAATGGGATTGAAATTGGGAGATATGTGAGGCAATTTGGAAAGCGAGAGTGAAAGCATCTTTAAGCACCTCTGAAATTTATGAAAGTTAGAAGAATATGGCAACTGTTTTAAATATATTTATTGCATTTTAAGCGCTTCATTCTCTAACGCTTTATCCAAATCGATATCCTTAAAGAATTTCCAGGTGGATTAATTATCCCCACATAAAAAAGAGGTGGAATAAGAATTACTAATGAAGGATATATGTGAAATGGCAGATTTCTTGGACGAAGTGTTCGAAAAAGTTTTTGTGTTAAAGGCGATTCTACTGCAACACGATTGTTATGCATCTTGTTTGTGAAACTCCATTAAGAATGAGGCACATTGCCGACATTTTTGTGTGCTAATTTCTTTCTCTCTTGCTCCCCATTGAAGGGCATCCTTATTCACACTAATATTAGCCTCCTCCTCATCGAAACGACAGTAGCGAAAGCTGTAAGCAGATTCACTATATTGTCAGCTATAATGGAATATTACATCTCCAAACCTTGAAATTCTTTTACTCTATCTGCTGCAAGCTCGTTGAAGTCACCTGCATTTTTCCCCTACTCAACCTGCTCATTTTCCCTACAAACCTGTCCTAGCGTTACAATTCGACTCCTACCGGTTCAGGTTATGCGAGTAAAAGGTGTTGAAGAAGTCATGCTAATAAATGTCATTAAAAGTCCGTATTGCGCAACAACTTTCCCGAATCTAAAGCGTATTTTGTTTCACAGTGGACAACACCATTATTGGTGAGCTGATTGACTATTTCAGCCAAATATAAGAGGGATATATCTACAATTTTCGTTTAGGGAAAAACTGCAAGAGGAACTTTGCGAGATGAATATGGAGAAAAGTCTCCACTGGAAACGTCCGAAACTTTTGATCCTCATTTGTGGGAAATTCGGGTTGCGATATCCTATCTGAAACGCTGAATTCGAACATTTTGCAAGAGCATGAGACTCTTAGCAAGATGGCTTTAAAATAGGACGAAAAAAATGGGACGTTGTTTCCGATTGTCACCGACGTCAACTTACTGGAACTGAAGAAGCAACTTCAAGACTCCGCGTGGCATCAGAAAATTTCTAAGACAAATTACTAAGGCTACTGATATTTCTTATGAATTACTGAGTTTCATTAGCGAGTTGGAAGTATTATCGATGCAATATTTTCTTTACACGATGATCACAAGGTGTCGGTCTCCAGTTGCAGAGGTGAAAAAGGTGACAGAGCACTTGTGGATGTCGTTGCAACGATCTCTGATAAGTTCGAACAGTTTAGTATTATTATCACTGATTTATTCTCTTATAATACGGCTAACAATATCAGTACATTTGTTGTCTACATTCAAATAACTATCTCAATTAGCGTTGCACTCTCCTAGTGCATTTGCATAATATTGCGCCAAAATCTTATTGTCGATGATTTTAATATGCCTAACATTAATTAACATTCTAAGTATAGCGCCTGACAGTAAATCTAATAACGTTCCACAATTTGTTTCGCTAAAATTCTCAAAGCAATAGGTGATAGCGCTCGCTCTAGTTTAAACCCCTTCGGCTTATTGTTTCATAATGATAGGAATAGGGTGTTGTTGTCGTTGTTTCAGATTGGTCCGGCAACCGTTATGCATAATTATTCCGAATATCTATCGAAGCATTATCTCTCCTCATAAATCCTATCGATGTTTCCATGATCAGAGTCATATTGCAGTTGACAAAAATTGACTGACTCTCGAAACTTTTCATCTTTTCTCAATTTCCATCTTTTCGTTGATTCAAAAAACGTTATTTCAACTTTCTTGAAGTGCTATGATTGATTATTAGTGTTATGATGTTTTCCTCTCCAAGGTTTATGAATATCTCCAACATGTAAACAGTTCAAGATGAGATATCCTCAGTATATATCTTATCTTTTATATCAGCGAGGAAGTCGTTAGTAAGATAGAGGGCAATTTAAGTATTCAAATACATAAATAACAACTTAAGTAGCGATGATTTAAATACACGAATAATTCAGGAAATATATGTCTCAACAAAGTTTTCACTGAAACAGCACTAAGCTTGAAAGACAGCTTGCGTTTCATGGTAAAATGCGTTGCTCTTTCAATTTATATATCGCAAGCTTTAATTCTTTGGCCAAAATGGCATCTTCATCATATCCGAGGGGTGCATCTGATCACAAGATCGATGAGAAATGCGTGATGTTGCATAGTCGATTCTGCTCATTATCTATTTATGAGCAGTTAGACCTTTACCAATTAAGGCAAATAAAATTTTTCAAAGATTAGGCTTTGCTGATCTTCCACATATGTTGTAGAATGATTCATAGTACACCTATCCAATAAGGTGCCTGGATGCCTAATGACATGCTAGGGTAATTTCCCACTGGGTAAAACACTTCTAAACTATCAAAAATAGTGACCATATAATTGCTTCACTTATGTGTTTTAGGAATTTAGCCAGAATGTCATTAGGCATCCAGGCACCTTATTGGATAGGTGTACTATGAGAAGCATGCACTTGTATGCTGGCCGACAAAGCCTTGCGAATATCGTTATATTTCTTCGACTTTCAATATATAAAAAAATATCGAATGAAGCATGGCGGTGTTCCTTCGCTAATGCTGCCTCTTGTCTGAATCGTAGCTTACATTTGGCTTAGAGTGTACGCTTACTACTAATTGCATTTTAACTTGTTTACTTTATGCAGCAGTGACACTCGTAGTAGTATAGAGATGCTATGATTTTTCTACAGTGAGCTTGCTCAATGTGTGGCCATCATTTCATGCAACCTTCGCACTTCTGATATTCTCTCTGCTATCGTACAGCACTCTCTTTTAGGATCTCTTCTTTTCCTTTCTTCCGTAAACAGTCTTTCTGATTCCCTGCCAGATATAATATTTATGACTTAAAAGCTATAAAATTTATAGACGTTTAAAGAGCTCTCTGAAGCAGCCATGCGACTTCAAGTTGTAATATCTGGCTGGTAGGTAGGTCCATCAAGCGTGTGAATTTTTAAACGCCGCTTTTTGACAGAGTTCTAAATGATCGCAGGTATCGATCATTTATGTATTCAAGTGTGAAGTGGTTTTTTATTTTACTATCACGTTCGTCGAAATACCTCCACTTAGCACAAGAATCAATCTAGTACTCTATGCCTGTACAGCAAGCAACCTCACATCGACATGTCCTCGTACAGGCGTTCACGATTCGCGAACGTCCCTTGCTAGAATAGTGCATTCAAGTTTTCTCACCGTATCACGTTTACGTAGTCACCTCGATAGGGCACTTAAAGAAAGCATCTGCTAGAAAAATTTTAATGGGATATTATGTATTAACCTGCGCATGCACCGAGTGGCTGTCAGCAGCTGAATAATAGAGACAGCTCTGTCACATGTTTCTCAGTATAACAGCTTCGTTGAATGCATTTCGGTTACATTTACTTGCACAACCTTGCTAATTACACTATCGACGTTGCATTGAGTATGTTCTTTGAAATTGAGCACAGTTGCATGAGAGATAGTTGTTGCAATTAAATGACTTCCGTCAAGTGCACCGAAAAAAGCAACTGGCGCACTTCTTTGCTCATCGCCTATTGAAACTATGGCTCCAGTTATCATTAATGTTGTTATAGCATTTAGCATGAGCCTTTTCTCTATGTTACTTGCTTATTGTTTCATATAGTCGTATTCAAATTTGTTTATTCCCTAAGTAGTGCATTCCGATGATTGCCTCCTTTATTCCACCTTATTTCAGATTGTTCAGTGCGTTTTTTCTTTCCTGTCCATTTCTCAATTCTTTTTTTTTGCAAAATGAGTGAAGTTGATTCTGTTCGTTGTGTTCGTTTCCAAGTTCCTTTACACAGTTTTCCTCGACATTTTAATGCGTTATGGTATAGTATAAATGCTACACGTTTTTCATGCACTTTCCGGCAAAATATACATATTAATTGTGAATATTGTCATACATTAAGTATACTTATCGATCAACATGTTAAAAAGCGATAGGGGTTATGCAATGATTCTAGAGGAATATTTACATACTTTCGCGTTGCAACTGATGTTCTTTAGTATGCCACCTAAAAGACATACACATACATGCATAGAGACATGATGAGAAGTGAGCATAACTGTATATTATAAGGGTCGGATAATTCAGTGTCTCAATTGAGCGCTGACTGCATTCTGTTGATCGAATAGTTGGTGATATGCAGACACATTAAGTGCATCAGCATTGAAACGGATCCCTCTTTTGAGTGAAGCGTTGGCGAAGCAGCATCCGAGCGTGCAATCAATGGCACATGCCAATTTATCGCCGAAAATTGTCGTAGGCAAAATGGACGTGCAAATCACATTTAAAATGCGTAAACAGAAAAATTCCGAGGAAAAAATGTTGCTAAATAAAGAAATTTATATGATTTTCAAAGAATCGCGTTTTTTAAAGTTTAAATTGGGAGTGAAGAATTGGACAGGTAATCTATCAGCTTTAACAAGCAGAAGAAGTCATAGTTCTTAAATTATTCTTTTGTTCGCACAAAATTATGAGTTAAAGAGTACTGAATCTCTTACTATTCACATTTGCTTATAGATAAGCACTAACTATGAAAGAAATTCTATAAATTGGCAACTAAAATTTGTGGGCGATAATAAGATCAAAAATTTGGAATTAATTTTGTGCTTTATTTTGCTTATTTTGATAGGAATTGTTTCTTATAGAGAAATCCGTGTTAATGATTAGTGAAATTATAAGCGATTAGGATTTCAGTATTTACATAGAGATTAACATCGTTGTTGAAATATACTAGCAAATAATCGTTTCGCATATAACAACTCAATATTAAATTGCGTGAATTTCGTTGGTCTTATGTAACTCGTGTAGCTTTACGAATTAAACTTATTTGCACTATAGTGCGATGAATTTTTCAACTATCTTATGAGGCGTGTTATGCAAATTATAGAATTAATAATAAAATTCGATGAATTCTACACGACCACTCCAACAAAATACGCAAATAGTAAATAATACTCAATGAATGCATAGATGCTTTCTACTTGGTGAACCTCAACAAGAAATCTGATAAACAATATATAAGAAATTTCGTAAAACAAAACTGTCCCCAGATATATTAGAGAAATATACCAGCCAGCATGTCTTCGTATCTGCCATGCAAAGAAGAGTTTTACTCTTGGCAAAGAAAAGACGAGTTTTAATGGGCGATTCCAGGTCTAAAACCCACTAGGAGACTAGCTTAAAACTCTTTTATGTTTGGGCACTTTGTTAAACACTCGAAAAATTTGTATACTGCGATAAACGACACGAAATACCACAATGGTTCAGGAATCTCATTTTGATTTCCCCTAAAATAAGAAACACTGAAATTGTTATTTATTTCACATTCTCAACTTGGCATCTAAAGGAGCTTTAAGTTGTGGCTGATTGGTAGACGCAGAAAATGGTCAGACAAGAGAGGAATGCAATAAAATGAAAACTGAAACGAGCTGCGCTAAATGCACAGCAACTTCTATTATCAGCATAGCTGTTGCAGCAGCGTTTGCTGCGCCAAAAATGACTACATAAAAGCTTCCTTTGAATATACTTAACAGAAGCAAACGTTATCTATAAAGGCAGTTTTAAAAAAATTTTGAATATATTTGAAACAAGCAAACATTATTTATTTAGAACTTCACGACGAGCTAATAAAAAGATTCTGCGAGAAGCTGCTCTAATTGTTTCGATCGATGTATTCTATCTCTAACTAGCAGCAGCACCCTTTGACCTATCATTGGGGTATTGATGTTTCATTCTATACCCACAACGCTCTAATGAAGAAACGCTAGGATAATGCGCAATATGGATTTTAAAACATCAAAATGCTAGTAGAAATACTCGGAGAAGTTCAGAAGTTAATACTATAAAAGAGCAAGATGAAATCTGTGTAGAAATTCACTCGGACTAGAACAGCGAATTTGTGCTCAACACTTTGAATGAGAATGAATTTTTTAATAGGATTTTGCGAACACGCAACTATCAACTATTCTCCTAAGTCTATCCAAAAGTGCTGAGCTATTCAAAGAGTGGATAAAAATTATAGAGACTATACAATTGAAGCGATATACAAAGTTTAGACTTAGACAGAGCATACACGCGCACAGGAAATAGGAATAGGTATGAAACAGGTGGTACACTCAGCCCTTTGTTGAATTTCGATTAGAAACCAGGGTGATTGTGAACGATATCCAAAATGGGTGCTGACCATGGGTGGTGTCGGGAAATGACTATTGAGCGAGGACAATGGAAAAATGGGTACTAATTATGGACAGTGCTGAAAATGGGTATTAATTGTGGATAGTACCGAAAATGGCCATTAAGGAAGATCTCCACTGAAAGCGATTGAGAAGTGTAAAGCAGCAAATGGATGCTCCCAGCTCAAATGCCAGCAAATGACATCAGAGTGGAGTGCCGATCAAATTGCTTCCGCGCAACAAGCGCCTGCTTCCATTTATAAACGGCAGTTATATCGATACCAACTGACAAATTTGTCGAAATAGATTCCTCCAACTTGTTCATTTTATCAAATCTCATTCAATTAAATCTTTTATTGATATTTCAGATATTTAGGTTTGTTTTACATTAAAGCCAAGATTTTTCCTTCGAAAGGAGACCATTCCGAGAATTAGTAGAAAGCGAAGCTTTTTATAATTTCCCAGAAAGTTCATAAAAATTTAACCACTGCAAGAATGAATATTTTAGGGCTATTGCTATGAAATATTTCCCAAGAGGAGATCATTTGAATTTCAGATTGAGATGACGGTCAAACATGTTGCCATTCAGCAACTTTTAAATTTCGCCCTCTATCGCAATTTCAACTTTCGGAAACTTTGTGAGAAATTTAAGATGCAATGAAAATTGGAGGCTTTTTCGATTATTGCATCGTCCCGATTTTTATAACTGGCACCTCTCAACTCAGCTGCGCAAATTTTAATCCCCCCCCCCCCCCCCCCCGCTCCCTCTCACCTCTTGCCAAAAACACTTCATGATCAGGATATTTTCGGGTAACAATGTTCTATGCTTCTTTTATTGAGCAACACTTCAAAAATGCGGTTTCTTCTGCTGTCAGCAATAAATTTTTGATACAGTAGTCGATATTGCGCAATTACTAGAATTGGTGTTTGTTTGAGAGAATTGAAAAGATTAAAAGCGAATTAAATCCTAATTCCAGCTCCAGCCATGTGGTCCATTGAAAACTTGAAGGTGTTGAGGATTTCAGCAAAGAGAGGCAAAGGGGTGGGGGGAGAGGACGGCAATTATAGATCTTGTGCCTTATATGTGGGACCGTTAACTTGGAAAACATCTTAAAAGACACAAGCTGCTACAAGTGTCCTAATATTTTGCTTAAAATATTTCAAATACCTTCGTGAGCATATTTTATTAATTGCAATCATTGCTGAGGGACCCATATGATGCAAGATTAGTGGTAATTCTTTAAGGGAATACTACAATTTAATAATGTTGAATCGGATATACAAGTGTTTAGTTTCTTTTTATGCAAATTTCTTTCTGGTTCAGTAATGCAGAGATTATTTTCAACGAATCCACAGGAAATGAAACATTAATTAGCTTCAGCACAAAGAATACTTCTATATTCCATTAGATAACGTTACACATCGTTGAGGTGTCGGCATAGCTGATATGCTTTATTATTTTTGAATGATGAAGGAGGTAAAAACTTTGTCTAAAATAGGATTCGAACCTTTCATTGCCCCCAAATGCAATTATCAGCACCCCTCTATTATATTTCAGGATCATTGAGTGAATAAGCATATAATGGATGATGCTATCTTTATCGCAAAGTTAGCTGTCTGCTTTTTTTGAGTGATGAACTAAACAAGCGAGCTAACATGATGAAAGTTTGGTATTCGAAGTCGTTGATTGGCCAACAGGCGGAGTCTTGAATGCGCAGATAGCAGTTAGGCGCTAGTTGAGAGCCACGCCCAGATCAATGTGTTAGAGCGTGTTGTTCAAGCTGGCCGCTATCGCACGGCCCCCCTCATGCACTACCTCACATTATTATTATTCATATTTCTTGCTGCACTACTTTTAATAAATGTTTCAACAGCCAGGTGAGCTCTACACTTCGTCTACCTGTTGTGCATCTAAAAGTGAAACTCTTCGGTTTATTTCTGCAATTGCAGAAATTTTACCTGTCGTGATAATCGAAAGTAACCAGCAGTTTGAGGTATGGTTACGCGGCGATGATGTTTTTGTTTTCAAACCATCCGTTCACTTTTGAATACCTTTTTGCTGTGTTCGCTGCATGACTTGTTTTATTTTATTCAGTTTTTAGTATATATAACGGAAGATGTCGGGAAGTCAATTCTGAACGTTTATCCTTTCTGCCTTAGATACTGCAGGGGAGGAAGCAATTTTCCATTTGTAATAAATTAAAATTTCTTCCTCAAATTCGAAAGGACGTTCCACCTGATTGAATATGATGAGTATTTCCCCCCGTAATTTTAATATTTTTTTCATTTAACCATACATCCAACCATTACCAAACAATCGGCCAACTTTACTCGGCAATGTTTGATACGCTGACCACTCTCATATGCCGATTAAAGCATAGCACTTGCTGCTACCGTAGTTCCATTGTTGTTGAATAGTAAATAAAAAATTTTCTTCATCAGTCTGTTTTAATTATGTGCTTGAATTTGTTTACCTTAAGATTAGCGCATATTATGATGTCATAAATTATTGAATCAAATCTTTAATCATCCATTCGGTTCTGCTCATCTCATAGCAACACCACATCGATTTAGAAATAACAACGACCTCCTTCCTTAGCAACAAATTAATCCAAGAAAAAGAAATTCAGAGCATTTAGGTGCAACGCCTTTTCCATTGCCTCATACTTGTTCTATCTTGAAGCATAATTATTTTCTCAGGTGTGTTCTTCGTAATAGCCTCGTATAAGAGATAAAAACTTTAATTTTAATGAATCATCAAATTTGATTCCATTGCATTTTTTGTGGAGTGCTGATGATCATTTCTTCAAGTATTGCAGTCGTTCCTTTTGCAATGAGTGAAGAAATTTAGAAATTGCCCTACAGGTTTATTGAATTCAATTAGTTTTTTCTTGTGAAGTGGTTTAATAAGTTTAAGAGATGATATTCAGAGTCATTCTCTATTTATGTAAATTTGAAGAATATTGAAAATTGAGTAGATTTTTTGCTTCCGTTTTTTTTTTGAAAAATAATATCATTTTCGATATAGTGGTGTTCTACAACACCGATATGCTGAAAATATTTTTGTCTTTGAGCGCTTCTCTAAGTGATTTCATGAAAGAGTGAAGAAAATTCTGTCGCTTGTTTCGATTTTCAAAATATATTCTTCACTTGTACGCTCCAAAGCTGTCAGTTCTAGGAGTTGGTGACGATCTGAGCATTTCTAAGACCTATCGTTTGATCGTATCGAAAAGCCTCTCCCTAATTTGGCTTTCCGTCGTCACCTTGTAGTGAGATTTTTGGGCCAGGTACACCGAATGTTTTGCAAAAGTATGTCACCTCTGCCAGTTTTTGAACTCGGGAGGATTAATTATGCTAAAAATAGGGCGGCTCAAGGAACAACAAGATCACAGTGAAGACAAGTGATTTTTGAAATCGGCCCAAAAACAATCGCAAACAACGCAACAAAAAGTTAGTTCTCACTGATACAATGGATTTTGAAAGTGAAATGCGCGAATAGACGATTAGATCGCTATACATGGTTTGCGAATTGTAAATTTACTTGCAAATCGAAAAACATGTAAATACCCATCAAGTTTATTTATCGCCAAATTTTCAAACACTGGAAAAATCCAGGTTATTGGTTGAGCCTTCTGTGGATTTTTAAGCGCTTTTATGGCAGTGAATTGCCTTTCATGCTTTCCATAAAGTCATTAATGTTAAAGGTTTGAAGCATTTCTAATGCTGTGTTCTTAGCGTCGATCTTCTCAGATAGTTTTCTTCCTTCTTCCTCTTTTGTTAAGTGGTCTTATCTTATGTTTTACATTTTTGCATCTATTCGCAATATCTTTTTTTGCATAGAACCTAAAGCTGCAGTTATAGAAACAATATATGCTAATGTTTATGAAGGAATTTGTTAAAAATAAATGTGAATGAAAAATGACTGAACAAAATTGCGAATAGAAACAGCTGTTGTGAATAACCATCCTCTATTTCATTCCATTTCAATACAAATATGAATGGGAAAAGCACGCCTGAGGAGGTGACACGATATGTGCTTTTATAGTTGCATTTACGAGATCATCGAAGTTGCTAAGTTGTCAATAAATAATAAAACATATATAATACTCTATTAAATTTGAATCCATCTGATCACTTTTATAGATCATCCACAAAAACCACGTTTTTTCAATCCCATCAATACGCAGTACATGCAAATACAGGCACCTGTGACGATATATCTACAAGTGCTTCTAATTCATTCCGTGGTTGCTTAATATGCCAGAAATTATGTCCATCGGATGCTATAACTATACATTTGGTGAATGGAATTCGAGATGAAATTAATAGTGAGATAGGCTCACAACTATTAATACGCAGACACATATCGCCATCATAATACGCTTTGCAAATGTGCAACTAATTCATAAAAACAAATTTACAAAGACGTAAAACAATATAATTAAGCAGGAAGTAAATAAACCGAACAACTAACAACTTTTCGTTTTACAGGATAGCTTCTTTGTTGTGAAGTGCAAAAAGTCTCGCTTGGAGTTTGATGAATGTATCGATGTGACGATAGATATTAGCCTTGGCAGCGACAAATTTATCACTGTGATGGATTTACAAACGTTTTGCTTGGTTGTTAAATTTCATATCACGGTTGTTAAATGGAGTAAATCATTATTAATTAATGGTTAAGTCAAAACATATATCAAAACATTAGCGAGCAGAAAAAATAAACAGAGGGATGTCGAAGAAATTAGTGCAGTTTCGAACTTCCTTTATAATAATAAAAATTGAATTCATTCATTATTCTTTTTAATAGAGGAATGCAATCTGATCTCTCAAAAAGCATTGTGTTATCGTGCATTTTGCGCTCTTTGTGAAGAAAGCATTTTGCGTGATAATGAACTCACATTGATGTAAATGTTCCCTATGACTGCCGTTCATTTATCGTTGAGATTCGCAAACACAGCAGTATTTCTTATGAAATTTTGGCTCAAACAATGTTATATTTCAGAAAAAAATTCATATGTTTTCAGAATAAACAATACCGAATTTACCAGAAGGCAAAAAACATCTTCAGAAACCGATTTTCTCAGAAATGAGGAGAGGATATTGCGCATTTAATTTCACCTAACCTGTATATTTAAGTTTTATATTTTGGTATTACATGGTAGGTAACCATAGTTCTTATCATTCTCTTGAATTTTATCTGTTCACTTTGGCAAATCATCCTCTCGTCTCCATCGTTACCCTTCCGTTACCCTTCCTTTACCCTACTCCAACAATAGCTGTCGTTATAAAATCATGGCACATTCCAGATGCAATATAACAGTAGTAAAGTGTTGCATGATAATGTCGTATGAAGAGCTACTTGGTGAGGAAAGGATAGGAACGAAGAACGTGTTACATGAGCCTCGAGAAACTTGCTGTCACGCTTATCGATCGTGCACGACGCTAAATTCACGAAACGCCAGCCTAGACAGCCTCTGCAATATCGCTTTGCTTCTGGGTCACTGTTGCTCAGATTCACTTATTAAGTCAATCGACCAAAGCCACATCGTTTCGAAATCTTCTCTAATCTTCTATTCTCTCCTCGCGCGCTCCTCCTCCTCACCTTCCTCCCCCCCCCCCCCCCCTCCCCTCCCCACGCATATTATAAGCATTTATGGTACAAAATAATGAAAACATAATGACATGCACGAAAGTGGAAATCTTCTAGTGGCTTTCAGCACACCTATACTATTAAATGATCACATTTCGCACACGATTTCATCTGCTTATGTTACCATATAGCACCGGATGGGACCTGTTTACAGTTTTTATGCTTTTTTTTTTCATAAAACGCCGTCTTAGAAGTTTTGCACTATACTTATCAAACAGCTATGCGAATTTATGATTTACTGCGATGAATGAAATTGCAAATATTGCCTTATAATGTGTTTTATTTGGAAAAATACGGTATTGCCAATTCCAATAGCTTTCAAAAGACTTTCAGTAATCAAATATTGCAAGTTTCCTCTCGAAACAGCACTTTCTATTCCTTTAAATGCCCTCAATGAGAATGTAGTTTGCACATGTTGACAGTTTCAAAAAGATCACACTATAGTATATTTTTGATAGGAGCCTTTTTTAAAATTCCTTAGGGAACGCGTTCCTCCTTGCTTGAATGGCTTTTGATGGCACAGCTCCAAATGATAATTTGGGAAGAGGATGGGGAGCAAACATGCCGAACAGAGTCAAGCAAGGGGAAAGCAATTGCTGCGATCTTCGTTTTGAAACATATTCAGCCAATGACGTCATTCTCTGCTGAACAATCATTTGCAAGTACTTGCAAAAACCAGAAATGAGAAAGAAAAATATGCTTTGCCTAGAGAAAATATTTGCAATTTTTTTGCCCATGCCATACCGATCGCGTTATAAGGAGGAACAAATTTCTCGTCACGTTTGAACTAAACTTCTCCAGGAGGATAAAGATTTCATTTGCTCGCACATTACAGCCTTATCTTATTACTCCTGCTCGTCCTGGCCCATGGCGCATTTGTCACCGTTCCCGTCATCACCAAACGACAGCAAAACCTATTCTTTTAAACGCAGCGCATGCTTCCACCAAGTTTGCCAAGCATTACGACCATAAAGCTATACCAGTGAACTTTTTGTAGCTGGAGTAATAAGACTTGTTTGAAGAGTTTGATGGAGATTAAATGTCGTAGCTCGAGGACATTTGTTGTTCAGTGGAGTTTGGATGTCATAAAGTTAAGGTTTATAAAATTAAGGAGCTCTATAAAGCGTTTATTATATTTCGACTTACGCAATGATGGACGAAATTTAGTCGACGACAACTTTTTAACGTATTTATTGATACAAGAAAGACTTTTTCAAGAAAAGAATCACTTTCACAGCTAAATCAAACGAATCGAAGCTGTTTCTGTTCGTGGAAAATCGAAAATTTTCTAATATATACAAATAATGATTTAAACCTTGGAAAAATGCTTCAACGCTTTAGATGAGGCGACAAGAAATTTCCAAGAGAACGAAATGTAAAGATTGCCTTCATTTGTGCACTTCACAAATTGTCGCCTTCTTGACGCCACACTTGTTAGCAGATGCCATTTGTGGCGATATCTCCCTTCTTTCCAAATACGCACTTGTTAGCTGCTCGGCTAATCGTGATAGAAAAAGTGCACAAGTGGCTTCTTCATGATCGGCAGAGGAACGCTAAACCAAAAATATCAAACCACATCTTTAAAAACTAATATTTATTTCATTTATACATATCCGATGGAGGGAAAGAGAGAGGATACTGAGAATGTGAAATTCCAGGTTGATACTGGGAGGAATTCAGAGAAATATGCTCTTTGTCCCCAAGTACTCATAGGATAAAAAGGTTTACTAACTTAAGGGGATAAGTGAAGAAAGTCGCGAAATAGGTTGCATAGGTTAAGAGCGCCCTGGCAGTGACTGAAAATTTCTATGAAACCCACCGTGTATTACAAGCAAGTCGTGAGATGTCAAGATTTACTTTTTTTGTTATGAAGATTTCAGGCCATTTATGAGGTGGAGTTAGGGAGATTCTAGGTTGACTCAAGGGAAGCAAGAGCACTTCTTCTGTTCAAGGCACATTCGGCACACCATTGTCCTTCTCGATAGGTGAGAAAATAAAGTCAAAACATTCATCACAACCATGCGCACATACGCGCAGATGCAAGGAATTTACTAAACGAAGACGTTTTCTCCATAGTCAAAAGAGTATGTACGCAAAAATTTATGCGAGACTGTCTCTATTGAAATCATTTTTTGGATTCGAGAGAAAATGAGTGATATAAAAATATCAAGTGAATCTCTCTGAAGAGTTGTTTTTTTAAGCCGTCCAACCATGAAGACGGCTTCAAGTTGTTGCGCGCTTTCAACTGCATTCATTTTCATAGCTTTAAATATTTTCACAGGGTTCTTTTTATGCGTTCAAATGTATTCTGGATTACATTTTCGGAGTCACTATAGGGAGTCCCACGTTTATTTCATTTAAGGTAGCGCCGTGTTCAAAAACAAAACACGTGAGAATTGCTGTTACTAATTTTTAATGCATTTCATCATTCCTTCACGATTACATTGAAGTAATAATTCAGAGGAGAAAGCATTTATTTCTTCTTTCAGTCAGTCTTGCGTTCTTTTCTTTGCGTTCAACAAATCCTATAGATAGCATCTGTTCTTTAAATGGTAGACAATCCAATTTGATGTCATGAGCAAACCAAGCGATTTTTTTTTTGCCTTTTTGTGTTGAAAGGGATGCGAGGTTGCACCAGGAACAGAGAAACACAAAACCATTATTTATGTAAAGGAGCAAAAAGCGTTGACAATTGAGAGAATATGTGCGAAAAAAATTGGGAGGGAAATGGCAAAAAGGGCAAAAATATAAAACGATGGGAAAGGGTGAAAGCATTGATAAGTAAAGGAAATAGCTAGTGCCGAGCGATCGACGCATCTTTCGTTTTGAAAGCTGCGCGTTGATTCCGTTGGGAATGGTGAAGCACAGCTTAAATCGAAACTCCTTTCCTAGACCAAGCAAACGCTCAATCAAAGCGTCAAGATGTCTTGAAACTCTCTGACACAAACGTATAACGTCAGTTGTGAACATACGCATATACAGACACAGACGCAGATATACACATACAGGCATAGACGTTTGCACAGACATTTATATGCGGAAAAAGGTTCTCATTATCTTTTCGCTCTCTAGTTTGACAAAAAACGTGTAAAATTCTTTCTCGACGTCGTGAAATTAGAAAAAATTCTATAGTGTAGTTCCGGCAGGCAAAAATAATGTAATCGACTTTTTGAAAAACAAAGAATAGGTGAAGGACCCTTACAGGGTCGACCACCGATTCAAAAGGTCTCAGGAAACCGAGAGGCATTACATCGCGAAAATATTTATAGAAACACTATGATTTCACAGCAGACACTACGAAGCATCAATATTCAGCTGCTGCAGTTGATTCAGCTAGACCATCAACCATTATTATCATTTGAAAGCGCTCGGTGAAAGCTAGCAGTTGTTTCGCTACCAACACACTTCCGTCTAGCATAAAATATTCAACCGACCCCCACTATTTTAAATTAAAATATTCCAATTTTTTTGAAGCTTAGCACGTGTCTTTCCACACTAGATTCTTATATATTTTCTTCCACATTCGAAAGATTCGTTGAAGTTTCCCTCTTGCAGGCGAGCTGTGTACAGAAGAAATTCAAGGCATTTGCGCCGCCTCAGCAGGTGAGTGTACTTGATCTCTTTGCATTGGCAAAGGATGCGCTTATTTAGGGATTTGCTAAAAGTCCGTTTGTCTTAAAAGAAAAAATGAGCTGTAATCTAATAGAAATCAAAAAATAGAATATAAATAAATGTTGTGTTTATTCGTTATCACGACATGTTTCATTTCGTATAGTGAATTCAAGGAATGCAATGAAAAAATTTTGGAATTATCTTTACAAATTAAAGCAAATCTTACGAATTTTTCGTCAAAGTAATCAACATATTGATTTATTTCTCATTGAAACTTTTGTCATTCAAGTAACTTGTACAGTTACTACTATTTATTACTGTTAAGCTAGAGAAAACTATATGTAAGACTGCTTAGTCAATGATATTCGCTTCTATCACTTATATTTCTCTATTATGTGTATATAGAAAATGATGACGAGTTATTTATTGTTCGAAAGAAATATATTAAGTGAAGTATTTGAATTATAAAGAAGTGGAAGCATTTCCGTGGTTTCAAACGATGGATTAGTGACACCAATATAATTTCGGCATTCTTCCTCGAAGAGGGCCATTGCTATTCAAGACAATTTTTAAATGAAAACTCAATGGTTTTTTTCGCAAAAAAAGAAGGGAAATCGGCATAGATTAGCCGTTTCGTGGCCACCCGATTTACCGGTAGTTACAGGCTATATGACTGGGAGGTTGATGAACATGGGGGCTTACGCCCGATGATCGACTCTAGACGAGAACATTCCATCAGGAGTCGTTCGCGGTCATGTGCCAACGATTCGTACATTTTGGAGACGATTCTCAAGAAGTACAATCGGCACAAAATTCCCGGTGGCTCAGTGAATGTTCAAGTGGAGGTATGGGTACAGGAAATAACGACTATTAGTGACATCACCTCGGATTTCCAGGTACACTGCTATACATTTTAGAAACAATTTTGCAATTATTTCAATTCATAAATAAATTTTCTATTTGCGGGGGAAAGTGTTCGAAAAATGGCTGTAATCATGAATTGAATCAACTTGCCGATATTTTCAAAAATATTACGGAAATCAGAGTGTTAAGTTCTCAAGCTTACTTTGCCACCATAAAATACTTACAACTTTCAAGACAGTAAAACATTAAGTCAAAAATTAGAACTCCTAATGTAATGCTTCTCAAATGACTAATCGATTCACGCAGGAAGCGGCAACAAAGAACAACCGGAGCCAGCTGGTTGCCCAAGCAGGGCGCAAATTGTCGTTGTCCAATGCGTCGATCCATAAATTACATTATCATTCACGTTTCGAAATAAATTAGTGCCAATTAATCTCAACTGTGATCTCCTCTATAACAACTGCACCTTTAATAGACACCATCATGTTGTATATCCTTCACTGTTGATACATTTAAATTTAGTAACAACTAAGGAGTGAGAATTACAATGAATAATATGAGTTAAATAACTCGAATAATTAAAACAAGAATTATTTCAGCTGGATATTTATATAAGTGAAATGTGGTTAGATCCAGCGCTCGATTACTCATGGATGGAACCGTGTAAATATAATTTATCGTTGAATAGTGTTTTACTGGAACGATTATGGACGCCTAATTCATGTTTTATCAATTCGAAAACTGCCGACATTCATAAGAGCCCATTTCCAAATATTTTTCTCATGATTTACGCGAATGGTTCTGTGTGGACAAACTATCGACTTAAATTACAAGGTAAATTTCTTATTTCTATTTGCTCCATATTACAAAAGTTCATTTTTAGTTCATTTTTTAAAACAAAATGCAGTTTAAACTCATTCATTTTCAATTACTCATTGATAACGGAACTTTGATATCATATCTTTGAAAGAATAATCCCTTAGAGCTATTGTTAAATTCCTCCAAATCCTGCAAGTTTTTGCTATATTATTTGAAGAGATTCAATCATGAAGGCAGTGAAAATAATCGACTTCATAAAGGATATATTGAAGTTGCGCATGCGTATTCAAGCAACACTTTTCGCACGCCATTTTCTTTGCTGTCTCATAATCTTTTCAAAGATAAAGTTGCAATCAACTTCAAAAAATAGACTTGTGATAGAGCGAGAGTTAGAGCGGGGTTGCCTGGACCATATCTACAAGAACTTCAACGAAGAGATGCTGGAGGCACTTCCGTGCACAGAAAATTGGATGAAACGAGAAAATGGGGAGAATCTTACACTGAAACTATGAACTGAAGATTTATTTTGTTCGATATTGATGTGAAAAATTAATTGCGGCGTTAAAACAGCTGATTAAGCGCAAAAAATAGCTGGCAGATCTGACATATGGGCGAGTTAGTGTGCGTGTTTGTCATCAATTTTTGATCACAGGCTTTTGGTACCCAGATATAGCAAAAATCTCAAGATATCTCAACTTCCCCTTAGTTCTTCAAAGAAAACTATCTAGCATATTGTTATCGGTATGGTACGATGGGAGCGCACGCGTACAACGAGATAACTGAGATAACTTAGTGGTGATCTTTGCTGCCTACTTTCGCTCACGCGAATGCTGCACTGAAACCCATTCGTCTCCGCCGAGCTCGCTCCTTGCAGTGAACGGTGCGTCTACGCGCCATCAAGCATACCGTAGCCCTCACCTGCATTTGTGGTAGATGAGCTTATCAGAGGGGCTAATCAGATGTGCACTTTTGCGCTGTGCTTATTTAACTAGCTAATTCCATAATTTAAAGAACAACCCACGCAAAATAATGTTTCCGCATCTGAGCTGATTCAGTTGCTCATGTAAATTATCCATACAGGATTTTCTTTGTAGTTTTGCCATTGTAAGTGAAAAATCAAACGGTGCAAGGCGCACACAATTTTTTTCAACTTTCAAATGCTTAGGGTTTCTTGTCATTATATAATGTACAGTACAATGTGCTGTATGCCTGAGTGGTTCCTGATTTGAAATTTTCGAACAACGAAGACATTTATGTATATAAGCGCTAAGCGTAATGTCACCAAAAACGAGCTTTTGCAAAGCAAATTTCCATAAGCGTACTAAGGTGATACGAATGCCAAGGTTGTGCCAGAAAATTTGACCGTTGATAAATGCAAAGGCTGCCGCGCTAACATATATCGTTCGAATGCTACTGACCACTTGAAACATGCTGAAATGGTTTGATGAATGGGTGGATAGCGTGCCGAGATATACCGACAATATAAACTGCATATTTTTCAATTTCCGCACTGCCGTGTGTGGCAATTAAGATTTTTGGGTTATCCCAGAACAATCGTAAACCGTCGGCGCAGTTTTTTTTTTTTTTTTTTTTTTTTTTGCGAAAACAACCACTCACGTACCGTTTTCAGCGATAAGGAAAAGAAATACGCGGCGATAAACATTGAAACTAAAGGAACATTCAACTTTTCATTCGCAATAGTGAAGAGCTGCATGTGCTGTGACTCGTTTCCTGTCTGTTGCATTAAGAGGATATTTATGTAAGTGAGTATGAAAGCGGTATGGAATTAATGTGAGGCCTGTTTCAGTTTCCGTTTATTTTGTGCTCATCTCCAACATCAGAGTTATTAGCTGGGATGATCCGCTCAAGCTTGCGGAGGTTGTTTCATGAAAAGCGGCAGTTATTGCTTTCTAATAAAATTTAATGAATAAGCTATGAATCTGTTGGATTTTTTGTCATAGCATCGAAGAAAACGGGAAAAAAATGCTTAAACCGTCTTCATCGTTAAAAATGAGGGGAATATAATTGAAGTAAGATCCAAATAACTATCTCGATGAGTAATGTTTTAGCATAAAACCATAATACAAAGAAGCAGAGTGCATATTGTAGTATTAGAAGGCATTTCAACATTCCCATTCAGTTTGCACTCCCAAGAAATACTCGAAAACTGTGCAAAGCGAAATGATTCTCCTAACGAGTCGACAACAAAGTGTCACTGAAAGTGTTCAAAAAAAAAACGAAACGCAATTTATGTGCCGCTTATGATTGCGCTTTCTCCTAAATTCGTTTTCCTTTTCCTGTATGTATAATCTGATTTGCCCACACGCAAAAAATTTATGCTTTCTTCCCCCCAACGCTCATTTCCCTCACATTAGGCACATGCTGAAGCGGCTAAGCATTTTGAATTTGTTAACGCTTAAAAAGTTGCTAATGGACAGTGGTCAAGACGCGAACTGCAACTGCTAGAGAATTATTTGTGCTAGGAAATATGGAAAAGTATGTTGGAGAGATAACTGTTAATGCGCATGCTGAAGATTACACTATTCACGCAGTCTTTTCCTATAGGTATCTTCGACAACGTTGGATCATATCGCATAAATACCGGGAATTGGATTGTTTTAGAAAAAAAGGATATGTTTGTGCGTCAGTGCCCGTTGCTTTTTGGTATACCGAAGTCAGCTTCAGTGGAGTATTATATTAGTGTTTTATCTTCGTTCTAGTACATGTAGATTCTTTTAAGAATAAAATTTATTCCTAATAAGAAAAAATCGAGTAATTTATCAATCAGTGGACATACTGATCTGTTTCGTTAATGAAAGTTTGTGCTCAAAGTTTTAAAGTATATGGTCAAATTATGAACCAGTCTTTGTTTTTGCCAGCAGAAAGAGATTTGCTGAAAACTTCATCCTGATGCACCAAGGCAGCACAAAGGGAGAAAATGCCAGCAAATTGTATAAATGCGCATCGAAAATGTGATTTGCAATTGAAATTCGAAATTTGCTTTTCTGCCACCAAATTTCAACAACAGCCAAATTGGGAGCCATCATTGATGGAGCACCGATTGCTCCTTACCTCTGTCTAAGAGACAATTGAAGAAACCACATCGTCTATCAGAACCAATAAGGCTATTCAAAATGCATTGTCTATTATATTTCATATGAAGTTACACAATTTATCGCAAATAATTGTAGCTGATGAGAAATCTTTCTTGTGTGAAGCGCATAATGATTTCCTCATTAGTGATTTGTCGATGCTGTAGCTGGCAAACATTCAGCAGGGCGATAATACAAAAGAAAAAACAGATTTATTCTTGAAGTTTTGGCGACTTATGTAACAGACAGGAAAGCTGTGAACCATTTCTTTTGTGTATTGGGTATTCGCCTTCAACAACATCAGCATGTGACTGAAGGTTAGTACAATGCTTACTGTAACCGCCAATGTCGAAGCGTTCGAAACATTTGTTCCGATGAAAGAGGCATAACCCAAGAATGGAGCAGTTCTGATTGATCACAAGAAAAAATGGAGAAGTGCGTCAGGCGAATTTGCATTATGTATTTCTGCATTCCTCCCACTTGGGCAAAACTTCTGTAAGTTAACTAACAAATAACAAATATGCAAAAAATGCCTTTTAAAGTTAATTTCCTTGACCACTCAAACAAATTTTTTAAAAGTTGTTCGCTTTTATTGTAACTTGAAAGGAATGAAAGAATATTCGACTGACATTATATTCAAACCTATCTCTTCCATCTTCATGTGGCTATAATTTCTTTTAGAGTTGGTGGATCAACATGAAATATGATGCACAGTATAGCGTATATTATACGCAACAGAGTTCTTAGCAATAATTTCAGCACTATCTAAGTTGAAAGTGCTAGAAAAACGGATAATATGTGCATACATGCGAGTGGATGAACATGGCACCGTCATAATTTGCCTTGCAAGGAAGTCTCTAAAGTTCATACAGCATTTTAGAAAGTTGCCATGAAAAGCTTATCGACGCATTTCGGGCAAATTGTATGCCAATGAAAATGCATAACGAGTATCTGTTGTTGTATACTGATTTATTTTGATTCTTTGAAATGACTGTTATATGAAATCTTATCTTTTACCGACAAATGGGACGATTGGCTTATTGAAGCCACGTACTGTTATCAGGGAACTAGTTATTTGAATGAAGTGAAATGAAAGGGTACGGAGACATAGAAATGATCGAGAGAGCGATCGCAATGATTTTTGCAAAAAAAGTTGCTCCCTTTTGTCGCCCAAGAGCATATGCCTTTCTTTCTCATGCTCTTATTTTCCCCAACGCGACCTGCACATGACACGAGAACTTTAGCTGCTGGTTTGAGGATTGAGGAAATTTTCTCGGCTTCCGTGAAATGGGCGCCTCCTGCACTTGCTGGTTGCTGGTCCCATTCTCAAAGTTTTGGCAGGGGAGGAAGCGAGTGAAGGAGAGCTTTTGCTCTTATTTGACCTGCATTTTTGTGAAGAAATTCAGCAGGATCCAAAGTTTGTCTATCTTGCAGTCAACTTTTTGCTTATGCTGTTTAGTTTAATTAGCTTAACGATTTGCACAGAAATAAATTTTCGCCGTCAGTAGAGGATGACTGCAATCTAACTATTTATAAGAGTAACAAAAATCAAATAACAACTGTTTATGTGACTGCACAATTTTATGGCTGGCAAATAAAGAGAACGAGCAGTGTTTATAGTCTTTGCAGCAAGAGTCTATGAAGTCAATTTGTTTGTGGGTGGAAGAAGAAAAAACTAAAATGTTCTAACACTTTTTTTTTGAAAATTTTTGCAATTTGATCTTTCATTACACTTGAGCAAAATTTTTCCCCATCTGGTAGATGCTGAGTCCTCTCTTGCAGCTGTGAGATTCTATTCGAACTCCGGGTTGCAGGCAGAAAGAGGATGGAAAGCTATGAGAAGGGACAGGAAAGAGGGAATCAGGGTAGCCGTGCTGATGTGGATGAGTCCATTCGTCATTTGTGGTTTTCGACGGCAGCCATTTTGAGATGACAAAAGTGACAGACTTCAATGAATCAACGTTATCGGATTTTTGCATTATTCAGTGACCTCTCTGCATTTAGGTCCTTGTGAAATGGACTTGACGCGTTTTCCGTTCGATAACGTGACTTGCTCTCTTACGTTCGAAAGCTTCAAGTTAGTTGTCTATTCGTTTCCGGTTTATATTACCACAATTTGATTGCAATAATCGCTGTGTATTAATCATTTCTATGCGATGAACTTGCAGAACCGAACTTTTGAAAACATCATTGAAACTAAGGAAGAGTTATCCCATTCTCTGGTTTTCGCAGAATCTGCACTAAGATGAAACCATAACTTTGAATCATATCCACATTTTTAAAATTCTCACTAAAAATATCATTGATAGCGCAGTTTTCCAAACCGAAGAATTTTCACTACGAGTGACCACTGCGGTACAAAAGTGCATATTTCATGAAACTTTATCATTTTATTCGCATCATGGGTGATCGAATTTTCCATACACAGAGCAATGCTTGTGGTCTACATAAATTATTAGAGTTTAGCGCAGTTTAGAGAATCCTGACTAAAATGCTTGTAGTTACAACACAGACGAAGTGCAGATGTCGTGGTCACCGTTGGGAGTGTCGAAGATGCGTGAAAAGATGGAACTTGCAGATTACGAATTGACTGGAATCGAAAATCTGAGAGCATCTGAGGTTTGCAGATGCTACTTCCGATTTTTCTTTCTTTTGCAAAATCTGTTCGTTATTAATACTCTCCGCTTTAATCCTCATATTGGCCGATAGTTTAAAGTAATTGAGTTATACTACTTTAGCAAACACCATAAATGTGAAAGCATATCAGTATGCAGGATGAATTAGCACATTCTCATTTGGTTCATTTCTCTCCGTCGAATTTTGTTCTTTTCTTAAACTTCTTCCGATAAAGTGTATCTGAATGGAATTTCCCAATTTGCAGTAAAGCCGTTCAAACAAGCACAGTCGTTGATAAATATAAAAATATGCTTCCCACGAAAAGAGTGCAATCGATGCATCTTGAATGCAACTTTCTATTCAAGAACATTCAATTTTTTCTTCATTTAAGAACTTCATTTTATTCGAAAAGAGGTTCTTTCGGGCATAAATTTGCATAGAGCTTTCATTTCAACTCGACGGTTAAATAACTTATGCAGATCAACTGAATATTTCCTCAGCCTACTGGGCGTTTGGCTACACAATAATTAGTCTTGTGAACGGTCGATTGATTATTCACATCATCAAAGTTTTCTTATATATATTTAACTCGTTTTGCATTCAATAGGTTGAGGAGAATAAGAGGTAACATATAGTGCCAAAAAATTCATAAGTTTATTTAAATTCAGTACATTTTTGGATACAAATTTGCAAATGAATAAACACATAAGCAAATCACGAACCATATGATGCCCTTCATCACGAGCTTCTACAAGCACAAATATACTGAAATACAGGAACTATTTCTGGCTAAAACAATAAACGAAAAATTGAAGAGCGATTTTGTTTCAAGCGCAATTATTTATTGAATTCTTTCGCAAAGTGTTCAGTTTCTAGTGCAGCTATAATAGGGTAACCCCAAAGTTTGATTACTCTTGAAATTTGAATTTAAAATGATCGAATTCTTCGCCTACTTTATAGAAAATTGTAAAATATATTTTATGTCAGGCATAAGTCGATAATTATGCAGATAAGATCACAGAGTAATGCTATATGATTAATCTCTGTCTGAATTAATTAAGAATTTCGGCTTGTTTTCGTTTCATTGCGGTATGTCGAAGAATAAAATGAACACCCTGCTTCTGTGATTGTTTAATTTAGAAAGGAGAGCCGCAGTAGTAATAGCAGTTGCAAGTTGGTATCAAGGAATCATTCTGTGAATACCAAAGATGGTGTTTATTTGCCATATCAAAGAAGTAATGCTTACCTGCCATACCAAGTAAATGTTTGAAATCTTCTTCTTTGAAGGATCAAATTGGTGTTACCTATTTGCCGGAAAAGTCGAGAAGTCACCCGAATATTTTAAGAAAAAGCATGGGGAATGAGCAGTTTTGCTCTTTTGCGCCAGTTTTGAAAGGCTCTTAAGACGATAGTGGTGAAAATTTAATGTCTTAAATGTGCATATTTTCAGCCATATCCAGCAGGATTCTGGCATGAATTAACAATGAGGTTTCATTTTAAAAGGCGCGCTGGGTGGTATATTCTACAAGCCTATCTTCCCACTTATCTAACGATATGTATATGTGAGTTTATTAAATTATCTTTGCCAACGATTGCTCTTTGAAGTTTTCTTCGTCTATTTGTTGGGAAAAATTGCTCAGTTCCTCTTCGTTAAATAATTTTTACTTGCGATTGTACTATTTTTTTAATGCAAATGCGAGTAGCATTATGGTGGATAATTTTGCACAATGATTTTCATATGTAATTAGAGATAGTAATGGCTCATTTTTATCATATATTTATAATTTCGTCAATCCTGATACTGATAAAGATCTTTTCTAATAAGACGCACAAAACGTTAGCAGTAAGTGGGGTGAACAAAGATTGCAACACAGCGGCATTTTTCATTATTGTATATGACATTCGTTTAGGAGATAGTAAATCAATGTGCCATAGTAACACACTTTTGTGTTATGATTGCAACATAGCTTTGTCAGTAACATAACAAACACTTGCTAGTGACACCGATTCAATGTTGCTATCTCTAATTTATTGTTAAATTAATAACGCCCCAAAATTTCAACATTGTGGTTTTTTATGCTTTGAAATTAGAACGGCCACAAGAAGTAGAAACGGGTAAAATAGATAATCAATTTTCTTTTTATTTTTTCCTATTGGTAGCGCTATGATTTAACATATGAAAGTGAATAGTGTCAATGTTGTTGTTTCTTGAGAACACAAATTCGGAAGCAAACAATCGAGATATGTTTCCTAGAGCAATGCTAGAGAGCTTCTTCGTTGCATAACGTAAAGCCAATAGTTGACGAACCCGCTTCGAATGTGAGAGCTTTATATAGGCAATTGATATCCGCCCTAGACGAGATCGAATCGAATGTTATGCACAGCGGAAGCAAATCTTTTCTTAGATCCACCAATATTGAATACTCAAATGAAATGCCAAAAAATTTCTACGAGCACAATTGAGCGCTATCAAAATAGGTTTAATGTAATACATTAATCTTTGATTTTTGCGTACATTTAATCTATATATTGCTTGATACCAAATTTTACACTATGCTTGCAATCTTTTCGGAGAGTGTCGTAGTGAAGAGTCGTCGTGAATGAGCGCTGCTAAATGCTAACAAAGTCCAACTTGAAAACAACTCGATTTTTAATAATGCTCACGTCCTATGGTGAATTAAAATTTTTCTTGCTCGGACTCGTTACATGACAAATACTCTTCGACCAACTGATTACACTTTAGCAACAAATTTCGTCCAGTGAGAATGCCTGTGGTTGGTTAAAGTATTTGCGCGGAGAGCGGAAGACCATGAGTTCGATTCATGCATGCGGACAATCTTTCCGATTGTCGCCAAACGCTGATTGTTAGCACTCGGTGATAGGACGTAAGACAAACCGACCATCCAACACTATGAACTTCAGTTTAGTGCCAAGTGAATTTGCATGGAAGTTCGCACTCAGCGACTGACTTCCACAGATAGCGTACAGCACAATTCATGTGTTTGTTTGACCGAGCGTCACCCATCGTTGAATTATAATAGCACAAATGCCCCTAATAAAGCAATTTGGAATATGCCAAAGCATGCATGTCTTTCTTCTAGTTAGTTTCAGCTAGAAACTCACCAAAGTGAGGCGAAATACCACTTATAACTTATAGAATGGTTTCGAATAGAACTCTAAGCGTTTAGAAACTGCGCAGCAATGTGAACAGTCACAACAAATTGGTCGCGCTGTATTCGAGCTCACAGCACTTGAATGATGAGCACATTATTGTGCAAAATATTTTTTCATCTAATCGATGAAACTGAATGATAAGACAAAGCTATTTTCGAAAAGCGCAAACCGTACCGACCGTTTACCGACCTATTATCATCAACAACAACAAATTGTTGTAGTTGTGAACGTAGCGCATGGGTACAGGGACCCCAAAGTAGATCGAGGTGACACATTTGCCATTGTCTCTATATTTGAGTCTAATTGTGTGCGAAAATGTTCAGTGTTTGAGCGAGTACGTTGAACTCTGAATTGAATTTAAGCTCTAAAATTTTCTTCGCGCCTAACACATAATTTGGGTTATTTTTTTCTTCTCACCGATTTGTTTCAAATTGCACTATTGTGCTTTTCACACCTATAAAACACGTCACCAAAAATCTTCACTGATTGCCTTCGATATTTTCGCCACATTATCGATAAATTGTTCATTCAGACACATTAATTCCACATTAATTATTAAAGTAGTTCTCACAGACGTATACATCCTCACCGTCGGATCATTCAATGAAACATTCTGCTTTGTGGATTTATTGAAGCAACTAAATTGCTCTGCAAACAATCGATGGCGTTGATCGTTATATTGGTAACAAAATGTTCTCTACGAATATTTATAAAGAAACTGGCAGCTCCTTACTCAGATAATCGTTTTCGACATTTTTTATATTCAAATATTGCCAAATCGCACAGTATACCGGTTTGAAATACCTCTGATTTTGATCATCGAAAATAACTTTGAGCAGTTTGGTTTTCATTCCTGGCTTTTGTTACGAAAGCTTGGTATACTATAAACCACATCCGGAAATCCTTACATTACCTTTCCCGAAATCACTGCGCTCGATAGACTTAGACTTAATATGATTGATGGAAATATATACCATTAGAACAGGAAAAGAAGGTGAGCGGAAAAGACGCACAATGGCAATTAGAAAGAGAAAAGAGAATGTATGATTGCATACTTGAATAACAACATATCCACGCGTCACTGATCTCTAAGAATATATGTGATCGTTCTTGTTCCTCCTTCTTTCCTCCTTCCAGCTGCATATCTTCACCCGCTTCCTGTTTACGCCACAATGAAGATTGTTTCATGTTAAATCTTGTGGAAGATAACAATTGATATGATCCGGTAGCATATGCATAAAACTGTGATGAATGATTGCAGCTTGGATATCATTTGCATTGGGTTCAAAAGCAATACCGGCACGTACGATGCTTGGCGTGAATTCGCTTCTTGCGATGACATTCCAATTTGGCAATATCATTAGAAATTTGCCTCGAGTCAGCTACGTTAAGGTTAGCATCCATGGGCACCTTTTTATATCAAACAGCTTAATTAGCTACAAGCATTATTCATAATTTACGTTCAACTCATATTTATACGGTATAAGTTAAGTCGAGAGATATGTACGTTAGTGGTCTTTTTAGAGCAACAAGTTTGTTTGGGGAGATTCAAAAGCAGCCTTCACTGATGTTTCAAAATATCTCTGCTAATTACTTTCAATTTCTCTTATTTTAGAGGACAAAATAGATCATTTCATGAACATCAACTGCCCAAAGAATTAGAGATCATGCTAGAAAAGTGACTCATGCAAAAGAAAGAAACCTGAAGACAGCACAGAAAGATGGGAAATCAGGAGCTAGGAAATTATTAAGGCGTTGAGGCCGTAATTATTACGTTGAAGGCAATCGATGTATGGATGCTGAGCTGCATGACATTCGTCTTCTGTTCACTACTCGAACTCGCATGGGTTGGCTATTTGAGTAGGGAAGAAGACGAGATCGTAAAGCCGCACATTCAAAAGGTCTCCTCAGCTATGTCCTCTCCTGCTGCAAATGCTGTCACCTCTCGTCCGCCCTTCTATGAAAGCAATTCGGCACTGCATCGGTGAGTTTCACCTCTGTTTTTTAAGCTTCCTGAAGATGCAACTTTATCGGCAGAGTATCAAGTGCCTTCATGCGCGAATCAGAAGTAGTAACATATTGATAATGACTTGAGTACATAGAAAGGGATGCAAAATGGCTGTCTCAAGGTTGCTCCTTCCTCCCGTTCAATGAGAGAAGCACTTCTGTAGTCCCATACAAAAAAACGCATCGTGGGAATTGCGATGTCATTTAATTAGTTATTCACGCAAGTTGCTTCTAAGCAACCGTCGGTTCAAAGTGCCCTTAACATTGGAACTGAAGTGTGCCTAAACCGAGATCATCCTTGCATAGCGGTATTTGAAGTGTTACTTTCGTTGAGTAATCAGAAGCCTTGAAATGACAAAATAAAAAGTAGTTTATATATTAGACGATACGATGAATGAATCGAATGCGATACAGCAGTCTCAACTGACAATTGAGAAATATTTCGGATTTAAGGAGAGGTTACGCATCTGAGGAGGAATGCGCACTGATGAGTCTTCGAGACAATGATTACGGGTATATTCCACCTGGATACGGCCTTAATGGTAATTTGAAATCTGCGATGGCATCAATCGCAGGCCCATGTGCGTGCACAAAAGAGGAACCTCCTGAAGTATACGCACCGATACTGCCCTCAGCGAGTGAAGCTGCTGCGTTCCAAGCTCGTCAGAACGTAAGCTTACCTCCGTCTTTCAGTTTCCATTCGAAACTTTACAAGTTGAAGGGATAAGAACAACTTATTAACCAATATGTGTATTCATAAGCTAGTCAAATTTCCTTTGTCGCATCATTCAATACCTCTGAATTGAAATCCTCAGTCACTTTAGGTCTACTCTTCTTTCATGATATATGCAATACTTACACTCAATTCAAGTGGCGATATAATTTGACCTCTTCAACGTTCATGGTTGAAGTATAATTGGTGAGGTCTTCACTCTTTAGCATCGGCAAATGCTCATCGTGGATGGGCAGTAGAGAAATTTAAAACGATCAAAAGTAAGCTAAAATTTGCATGACTTTCATCACCGTAAAAATACCATTTTCAGGTCATGATTGATTCTTATAAATGTAGCCCGTATGAGGTTTTCAATTTTTAATGCATTATTTGGAAAGCCCTATTTAGCAGGACGAGTGTGATTTGTTTTCATTCGAATGAGATACAATTTCTCACACAAATCAAATATTTATTAGCCTAATCGAACATGAATTTACGCATCGATATTTGCGAATCGTAAGCCCTCAGTCGAATTCAACGTCTGATGCAATTTGTCGCTTTTTCGATTTGTAAAGTCTAATAGGCTGATATGAACCGTAATCTCATCTTCACAAAACATTTT
This sequence comes from Ascaris suum, assembly GCA_013433145.1. NCBI lineage: Eukaryota > Metazoa > Nematoda > Chromadorea > Rhabditida > Ascarididae > Ascaris > Ascaris suum. The sequence goes on along the minus strand of CM024170.1, from coordinate 9,728,225 downwards.
GCATTTTTATTGACGGTTGAAGGATTTGGACTTCGAAAGTGAACTTTAACTATGAATTTCGAACTTGAAAATTTGAATTTTAAAAGCAGAAAATTGTTTTTTTTTTTGCAATAGCTTATCGACGAACGTTTGCTATTCGATGCTCAAATGATTTTCATGAGTATTAATGGAGTGGAGCAGTAATTATTTTCAGGAGCATCTTGCATTACAAATCGATAAACTCTCGTCGATATTATTTCCGTCGTTATTTAGCGTTTTTAATATAGCCTACTGGTATCACTACCTCAGTGACTAGAACATTTATAAGCGCATTCTTTTTCTTTTTTTCTCTGTCTCTCTTCAACCATTGTTATGCCTTGATGAAATTCAATATAGATTCTGAAAGTCTAAGGGATAATTTAAGAATGTCATCAAGTAACGAAGAGTAATCGTTTAAATGAATTTCTCATTGTGCGTTTGTGACATTGAAGTATTTTTCAATGACTGGAAGAAAGAGGCGCTTACAATTGCTCAATGAATAAAGCAATACTTTCACTTATTATTGCAATTGTCAATTAAGAGCAGCTCATTTATGTCGTGTACTATTCATATATAGCGTTATATGTTGAATAAATTATTTTCTTTTCCACATCTTTCTTTTCTTTCTCAACGTCGAAATAACATCGAAGTTTAAAGTTATAAAATTACTCGCATCCAATCTCGCATCTCAAAATTTCAAAGAAGAACTCCTCACAGTAATACGCTTAAAAATGCCACCGTCGTGACAAATACTGTTTTGCTTCACTTCATCAAACTTCGTAGAGAGAATTATGGCTTTTTTGCTTAATTGGTTGTATTGCTAATCGTTACTTTATAAATGGTGTCCACAAATTTCGGAGGTTTAATGGTTAGCTCAGTCGTTATTCTTGGTGATTTTAACACTAGTTGAAACATATTGCATGTATAGCATATTGTGCCATAAGGATGTTGTTTTGAAAGCCTTCTTTCAAAACCGTTTTGTAGTATTATTGCGATAGCTGTTCAACAATGCGATAGTAGGAATTCTTTTTTTTCCTATTCTCAGCCCACATACTTTCAACTTAAAAAATACTCGGCAGGTATGCTTCCAACTTCATATACATATTTAAATGATAAAGGCTTTTTTGAATGCATGATGCGTATAGCACTAAAAAACAAACCGTCCACAGGAATTAGCTTTCTACATAAATGGGAAGTCGCGCTGGTCCTACCTATTTAATCTTTGTCGAAAGCTACATCAAAGAGAAACCAATTTGGCTTTATAGCTCAGCCGAACACGCAATCACAATGAATCAAATTGTGCACACCCGTGGTTGAGCTCACAAAAGGCGCTCATTTCACCGAGAAAGATTTTAGAATGGGATTCAGTGAAGCCCCATTCTCTTATGTTTTCACTGTTTCTAAACTTTTGAGGGACCGTCCTCTTACTTTTATTTCATTTTACTTTTTGATTGACCAAACCAAGTAAGGATAACCAATAAAAGAGAAAGAAACCTTCTAAGAGATTTCACTCACCTGGGCAATCATTAAAAGCAGCAACTGTTTCAAGTATTCAAGTGAACAGTTCAAAGAAACTTTTAAATTTCAGTACCTAGATCGAGAACGAATTGCCACAAAGAAAAGTTGTTGGTAAAATTGCTTTCAAGCTTTTTTTTATTCTCATAGCTCAATGACTACATTATATGCAATATGATTTGTCATGTAACCATGTAATGTGCTATCCAGCTGTTGAAAATGAGTGGCATTAAAAGGTGCTGCTTTACATTCCCATACCAATCCTTGTGCATAATTCAGTAGTTCCTTTCAACATCAATACACAGAGTGCTCTTTATGTTTGCTGTGTGCGCAAGGTAAATTCTTGATGTGTGCATAAAAAAGTTCGCTATAAAATGCCCTGAATAAATTTCCACAGAATGACTAATAATGGGCGTACTTCTATTTTCAATTAGCGTGTGGCAAACGCACTGGAAACGCTTTCAAGATGGTGTTTTGATGGTAGTTCTACATAGGAAAATATGAAATTAAACAATACAACATGAAAATTGCAACATCTTTCACTCCATTAACAGCAGCAATAACTGTGGTGACAATAAATAATCGTTCTACGATAGGCTATAAATAGGCTATAAACCATATTAATATTTACTTAATTAAACAAAACGTGGAAAAAAGCATAAAGATTCCGCAATAATTTATTCTTAGCGATTGGATGATTGCCAAGAGTGAAGGGAAATTCCTGCTAATCTATAATTTCAAGGATATTTTTATAATAATAAAAGTAAAGGAAAAATGAAATTTACCAAAAAAATTGGTTTAAAATAGGTTTAAAATGAAAATTAATAATAAATGAACTATAATAGTGCTCTTAAAAACTCTTGCAATTCAAAATAAAAAATTCGAATATTTCATTGAAATGATTTCAGAAAACGGTGAGAGGTTCATCAACCTAGAGTTCTAGGCAATAAGTGTCGATAATGATTTTCGGATTCAGCAAAAAGTTCTTTATTGGTTAGATGTGTATGATGGCTATCTTTGCGTACAATTTCTAATTTTCTAAACTTCTAGTATAGAGTCACAAAAAACGACAATTTAATCTCAACGATTTTACGTCGACGGCGATCAAATTTACGTCTAGGAAAATATGGAAAATAGTTCAATTTTGGGAAATCATAAAAACTTCAGTAGGTGGATTCTATAGGTTATCTACGACTGATGACATACTGTGTACATTTTGGCGGGATGCCAACCAAAATTTCAAATCACAGCAAAAACAACGAAAGTTTATTGCTTTTGACCGAATGGATTATAGATTAGAAAAACTCCGTCTGCTAACAATAAAGACCCAACATTTGGTAAATATTTATTCAAACGACATCTGAAATCTTTGTTCCGTGAAGAAATTTGTCGCGTTTTATCTTAAAACTGTTATCTCTTCCCGTTCTTATGAATGTATCATGAAGTTAACGTCACCAAATTGCTAAAAATTCAGTATTTTCCCAAAGCACACCGTTTACCTCAAATATCCTATAAAATACACTAAAATGCTCGAAGTTTCTAGCAAGTTTCTCGCAAAAAATTCTCAAGTTTCATTAATTTTATGCGCACAATTCCATCGATTTTTTATACCTCTTTTTCGTAACTGATAAAGCCATGGAATAACTTGGTCATCCAAGCTGCATAGATTTTTTTTCTGTCCAATCACATCAGTTACAGCCTAAATACAGATCATCAAAACAAGCTCACAATAGCAACAACTATGATGCTTACTGAAACGAGTTCAGAGTACCAAAGTACTTGAACAAAATATGAAGAGGATTTTCTGATACTCTTCATCAAATTGTGCACTTTGCACCAGTCAATAAAACAAACAAATAGTATGCGCAGTATGAGTTTTTTTAGCGGAATTACTATTATTAAACTCTTCACTTATAAAAGTTTTCAGTTAGCCATCTCTTAAAAAGTTTTAAAGCGATTTTGACGGACGGCTGATTAAATCGCTAAAGGCATTTTCTATGCCATTTTTACAGCGGCGAATTTACTGCCACTTACAGCAGAGTATAGAGATGAACGTTAATTTCTTTTCGTTTACATTATCGAAGTACGAATAACATTTGATGCTTGCTTAATTTCTTTACGACTGAACAAAATGAAGGGCAGATTGAATAACTATACGTTAAGGTACTCATATTATACGTGAGAAAATCGCATAATTGGTATAGATGGGGAGCAGATCGCCGCGATTCGAGAGTCCCACGACGACCGGAAGAAATCAAAACAGATGATGGGAATATTAAAAGCTCAAAAATTTCAGCTAAAAAATATCAAATAAAAGAGCTGTTGAAGCGAACTTTACCCAAAACTTTACCCAAATAGCGAACAAAGATTTGAGACAATTTCCCTCAACGGGATATCCTCCCTAGATTCACCCAACTCTCTGAGCAACGTTTTGGATGATGATACGGCATTGCATGAATCCTCGTTCTCAATCCGAGGAAATTTTACGTCTGTGTCAATTCTGAGGGAACACACCTAGCCGATCTATCACCATCAAGCTGAATAATTATGTTTTTCATATTGTACTGTGCCTATAAATATCACAATTACAACACCAAACAAATCCTGTACTGCATTTTTATCGCTTAGAACCACGTGCAATGGAATTCCTTCTTTTTGCGCTGTAATCCTTCTCAGAGTTTCCTGTAAAGGATCTCTTCAAGTGACACTCCTTCCTGTGAAAAGAAAATCCTCCATCCTCTCTCAATCTCTTTATTTGAATCATCAGATCACATTGTGCAATAAACATTGGATTACATTCAGAAAAAGTTTCCACCCGACTCGATGAATCGAAGATTACACAATAATCCATTGCTACAAACAGACCACTTAAATTCGTTCAGAAAGTAATATTTGACCAAATCGTAAAAGTTGCATAAAGTGGTTTCCAAACATGGTTCAACGAACTAGATTTGAAATAAAGAACACTGTTATTTAATAGACGGAAGAAATATTTAATGTAAGTATTACTATTTTTTGTTTAGTATCCTCCGTCTTCTCGATGCGTACAATAGTAGCATAAATGCGAAAGAGAGGGTGTTAGGAAGAGATATCATCCACCTTATTGCGGAATGCCTCGACTGCATAAAACTATTTCTCTTGCTTTCTGTTCTTTTTTCTTTTATTTTTTGGTGAAACGATCATTAAAATACCACAACCGTTGAAGAGTCGTTTTAACAGATCGCCTAATATTTGCGTGAGATGAGTTTTTCAATTTCTAAAAGCATTTCAGGAAGAGAAACTTCTCATTACTGCTCATTAAGTGAAACATTATCAGTCACGCTTACTATTCTGCATTGCACCATCGAAAAATATCCATTCTTTTTTCTATCGTCTTCAAGAAACCACTAAACCCGCCGTATTATTGCATTTTACACAACAGCATAACTAAAGTGAGTTGAATTTTTAAGCGGGACACACGCTGAATGGAGCCGAGTCGCATGTTGTTGCCGTATCGCTTACCGCATTAATGTTACATTACCTTTTAATAAGCAATTTAACTGCAAGTATTGAGCTCAAGGATAGCATCATAGCATCTACGCGTTTGTCTATTTCTTTTGCACTTCTCATAGTAGCAGCTGGAAATTCCAGCGGTAGAATTTCGATCCTCTCTTTCAACATTGTTGATTTCGCCCAAGGAATTAAGCATGGAAAATTGCAATTGCATTGATGTTGGAATGGAATGCGATAATAGCCAATCCCAATTGCATTTTCATGATAAGCATTCAACAATGCAATGCATATACAACATTTTTGTTCTGTTATAAAATTACATTGCATTGAAATCACCTATCATTCCGTTGTTTGTAAATTGCTTGTCAAAGCAAAAACATACTATAAACAAGCAGAATCAGAGTAAAAAGTCAAGCGATGAAACTTTTTAAAGTGTTTGCATATTGTGAAGATTTTCAGTCCGAGTTTCCGCCTCATTTGCTCTAATTGCCGGATATAGCTATATCATTTAAAAGGTTGTTGTAAATATATACATACGATAGGTAGATCAATGAAAAACACGGAAAAAACTGTTGCCATCGGTTGCCTTCCTTTTATTCTGGAGAGGAAATTGTTTTTAACGCGCTGCAAGCGATATGAAAGAGAAATGCTGCTAAAAGGAGATCTGGGACATTCTTTTTAATATTAAAGCGTCGTTGAAATTCAAATTGCATTCGGTCGTTAATTTCTTTAGTTCTATGCCAATTGTATTTTTATTGTGTTTGAGTGATATTTTATCAGCTTTCGTCTATCAGCGTTTTGTGATAATTTGCTTAAAAATAGAAGAATTTCCAAAACCTCATCTCATTGGTTTTTAGTACTTGGGTGAACGTCCCTCGTATCCCCTCGAATAGACCCGTCTGCCGCTGGAAATTACATTTCATTTATACTCATGGTTCAGACACTGGATGATCTTAAGAGCGTTCGTTATGCCCACTAGCTTTTGTGTGCTTGCAAAATGAATGGAATTTTGAGGCGCGTTTACGTGGCCTCGCTTTGTGCGCACTCCCTCGAAAAATTGTTCTCATAGCCAATAATCCCTCTTCCTGTCCTCAAATTTTATCCTTGTTTGAAATTAGAAATGACTTTTTGCAGGACATTTTCAAGAAATTCATAGTAAAAAGTCTAGCCACCCCTATGCAACATGCGCTTTGAGCTCGTTTTAAGCTTCATTTGCAAACCCTCGCTAAATAACGGATAGTGATGATCCTTAGGTGAAAATGGTAGTGAAGAAAAGTGTGCTGAAGAATTTCGAAAGCGATTAACTTTTCATCGAATTTCGCTTGCTGAGATTTCATAGCGGATGGTGGTAAAAATAATATTTTTAGTGGACCGAAAAATACTTATTTTATCGATGTAAACTCCATTCATTCTCAGCAGGTGAGCTTTATAATGTATTTTCTCTTTTTTATTTCAACATAAGGGTTGAAATGTATGAAGATACTGAGTTGTTGAAAGAGTTAAAGCACAGTGCCGTTATGTCTTTGTCAATAAAAATCTGATCCGTTTGGATCGGATTCGTCTCAGAAGCGAATTTTAGATCATAGGCAAAAGACGAATTTTATTTTAAATTATTTCTCAATAAATAAAATTATGCTAACAGAGATCGTCGAAGCAAATATAGAAGAGTTCAGTGCCGTAATGCTGCTGATCATTTGAAAGACAGTAAGCTCACATGGCATAGTGTTTTGGCATTTCTGCACTCACAGTTGGAGAGCTGAGTACTAGAGCTACAGTTATTGCTTGATCGTGCAGGTGAAACTCAAGCTATCGAAGATGACGAATATATGCGATAATGAGTCATCTGTATGTCATCTGTATTACTTTACGTCGATATAGTGATCTTATCTACTGTCCTTTTCAATATTTTGTTAAATTTTTGAAATGCCCTCGAAGTGTACTCAAACGTACTCTATTCTTTATTGTGTTATCGGCAAAGATATTAAAAAATACCTATTAGCAATCATTAAAATTTAGATCAGGTTAAATATAAACTTCACAGGTATTTGCATCTAATATTTTTCATAGAGCTTTTTATTTCTATACTTGACACATTATATACTTTTGCATATTTTTATATGTTTTTACACTTTGAAATGTTGAAACGAATAAATAACTGAACTTCATGGATTCTTTAACTTTAATTCATAGTATTAACAACTCTAAGCTTTATATGTGAGTTTCTGCTAAAAATGAGGACTGCTGCTAATAAAACCACTCGACTGATTGAAATGTTCGAAAGTTTGTTCGATGCTTAGCTAATTTTATCAAATTTTTTCATTGCTCGTTTATTGTAGTAATTTCTGAGGTAATGCTTTATTTCTGTGAACCTTTTTTAGAGAACTGATAATAGGAAAGAACTCCTACGAATGAATTTCAATTGGGAGCACGAAATGAGTTTTATGATCGAGAAGACGACTCGTTTCAGTGGCAAATAACTAACCAAGCCGCTTCTTGTAATAGCTTTTCACCCATAAAACTCGTCCTCAATTACCCTAATAAATTGGCGCATACGTGAAATTGAGTTCAGATGCGCTCACATAGCCCACTCTAATCGCCTCCTCACCGTTTACTTCCAAACTTCTGCCTTGAGCAATTCCTCATATAGTCAGCATAATCAAAACTTTTCAATCTCTAAAAATTTTTACGATATGATAAAATTTATTTCCGCTTCTTTAAATTATCAATTCTCTTATATATGATCACTTGTGAAGTTGGTTGCAGTTGACTTCTTTCATTATATTTATAACAATAATAATTGTTTCATCAATAAATCGTGCCGCACTTAATTCAATCAGAAATTTTATGTCTTGGAAATCATTCTCATTTATTTGTTTCTAAGCTTTTTTCAAATTAGCTTTAGCTCGCTAACTACTTTTGACATGATATCGTATGCATTTCAAGAGTATTTTGCGCAATCGCCTAAGCAATGATAAATATGAGTGCAAATCGAATGAAAAGCTGCGAAAGCAAATAGCACTGATGAAGAAACAAAGCAATCAGTCAAAATGGATGGCCGTGTTATCCCATCCATCTTTTGGTCATCTCGGCGGTGGTCCACCCATTTTTATTCACTCTTTCCTTATGGTGAATTCTCGTTGCATAGTATTTGTTCTTCCAGCCAAGCTTTTGTTTGTCAAATGAGACTTATGTTGACCTAACTAAAGCTTAAAGGCATTTCACTTTCGCTAATCATCAGGATGGTGTTGATTTTCGTTATAAACTTAACGATGAAACCTAACTGTTCCACTGAAGTTTGTTGAATTATTATTGTGCTGGCTCACAATGCACATAATAGCCGTTATTTACTTTTGGTTCTTTCAACGAATCTACTTCTTTCCCAGTGACATAGAAGTGGATATTTTAGATATTGTACACTTAATAACTCATCGCAATCCTGCGATGTTTCACTTTGGCAGAACAAGTTTATAACTGTACCAATTTATAGTTTGTTTATTTCTTATCGGAATTCCATAATCGTTATAAGGTAGATTTCTAATGATTGAATGGAATATATACTCTTGACGAATAAGTAAGTAAATTTTATTGCATATGTGGAGTATCGGTGATTACATAGGTCACAATATCAAAATTTCGCTTCTTTGGCTATGATCACCTTTGCTCTTTCTTCATTTACAGGTAAAAAATGCCCCAATTAATTTTCTTAGGGACTTCATACGGTTAAAACATCGTAATTGACATTTAAAAAAATATTTTTATTCATTTCATTTGATTTTTGTATTGATATTTTCAGCCATCTCTTGAAAAATGCAAAGTATTCTAAAATTAACATACATTTGAAGGAGTACATGAGAAGAAAATGCCTATAAACGCAGAAATACGATAACTATGAAGATATATGAAAAAGCTTTGAAGATGATTTGTCAGCTAATCAAGTGAGATGCTCTCAAGTTAGGATCCTCCTGATTTTTTTGTTGGCCGCTTAGTGACATTTCGATAAGTCATCGAAATGAATTAATCACTGAAATCGAGTCTTTCATAGCTATGCTTAAGCTGCTCTATTATTCTAAATTAGTTGAGCAAGTGCACTTTATAGAGGAAATTTTAACAATTCTCCTTGGGGTTTGCTCTGAATTATAATCTTTGATGCGTCTGAACTCTTCTTTATTGGGTCTAAATTAGCAGTGCTCAATAAGCAATCCATTGGATTTAATCAAAATCCTTTGACGCTATCTATCGTGAAAAGCTCTACTTGAAGCTACGTGAATATGGATCATCGCCTCTTTGCTTAAGTAGACAAGAGCATTTAAGTGTAGATGAAGTTTCCAAGTAAGAAAATGGAGGTAGTTACTCAGCTCTACATCCACTTCATAAAGATATCCCACAGGGAAGTGTTCTGGGTATTTTTTATTTCCAATGTACATTAACGATGTTTTTGATAACATTTTGAGTTGACATTTTGATAACATTTAGGCTCTTTTTTGATGACCTCAAAATTTATCGCCACCTGATATAAATCTGACATGTTAGTCATGAAAATATCATATGGTTCATATCAACTTTCGATGGGAAGATTCTCTCAGACTAGGTGGTAAGGTTCTTTGGCGACGATGGCGTTATAATCGACCGTGAACTTCAGTGGAGTTAGCAGTGTTGAACTGATGCTGAAAAATCGAAAAAAATTTCAAAATACAGCGTTCTTGCCGTCTTGCAACACAAATGTATTTAGCATCATCGCAAGATTTTCGTTACGTGCTGCCAAATCATTTTGAAATATCATAGTTTTGTGCCCTCCCCCTATTCGATTGTTGATATCAGAGTGTTAGAGGATTCAGAAAACCCTTCTTAACCTACATTAGTTTCTGCGAGGTTTACAGTGGCCCAACTGAGTCACAACGCTAAATTAAAAATTTCGAGCCTAGAATCACTCCCTTATCGCACATCAATTTACTCTTTAAAGAGGCTTGAATTTGATTTCATTATTTGCTATAAAATTGTTGTTGGCTCCTCCGACATTCCGTTGTCAGAAATATTTCAGTTGGCCTCTCCCCCGTGGTCGACGTATGCATCAATTTCAGCTCGGAAGATGTTGCAATACAAAAAAGATCTCTACCGTTTCCATTCGCGACTGGAATCCGTTTGTTCCGACATCTTTAATGCATTCCTTCAGCTTTTAAATGGCGACTGGACCATTTCGATCTATACACTACTGTTAGGAATTTAATGTCTCTTCGCTCGGATTGTAGACTCTTGAATAATTTGCTTTTTCTTAATGCTCATATTTAAACGCTTTTTATGGTGTTTTTCCATCGTGAAAAGTTTAAATAAAATAAAATGAACAAACTTAATAACTACTGTTGTCCATTTCTCAAAGTGATCGATAATATTTGGGCGAGCTTCCAGGAAAGATATAAAAAGAAATTAAAAGATGCATAATGAAATCCATAATGATAACGTGACATGAAAATGGCAGCTATAGAGATCATTTCTTTATTGCAACATCGTCTTCCGAGCTGAAATTGATGCGTATATCGACTATGAGAAGAGGCAAACTGAAATATTTCTGAAATCGGAATGCCGCAAAAGCCAAATTTATTTCATAACAAAGAATAAAATCAAAATAAAGTCTCTTCAAGGATCCATAGTGTTTGGGCAAACTTCAAGGAGAGAATTTAAAAAAATTAAAAGATGCAGAGTGAAATCCACCGCTATATTTTACGCAGCACTTTCTGCAACTACAACAACATTCAGGGACTACAACAACGAATATCAAGATATGCAAAAAAAATTGAAATCGATATAATTTTATGTCGTTGATGAGCATCGAGGAGCGCGATTTTTAATTGTGTCGTAATCGAAGGGCGTTTCTATTAAGCGCATTGTGTTTCTATTGTTTCTATTTAATTGTGTTTCCGTTAAGAAAGCGCATTGAAATCAGTCAATTTGCGAGTCTCTCTCAGAAACACGTGCTCTCAATCAAATTTTATTCCAAACTGCTTTACTCGTTGGCACATTTCCAATTCATTTCACTTTAGCCCACTTAACTAATACTATCGTTTAAAATCGTAATTTGTAAGTATTTTGCAATATTGTTTTTAATTGTTAGCAATTGAGTGTTTAAAAAAAAGCATCGGGATTGCACATAAGGGAAAAATGCACAGTATGCAACCATTAAACCTTTGAAGGCCAAGATAGACTAGCAAAATAATAGAGAGATAACAGCAATCATTTGGGATTTAAGTGCTTTCATTGTTCTCGAAACTGTTATGTAATAGCGAAACGATAATATGCGAACTGACGATGAAAGAATGAGATGGATCATACGAACATGCTTCCAGCAAATTTTTTCCATGGAAATTGTTCATACTGACGTCGTTTGTACTTGTTTGTATATATGTATTTGTCGGGCATGGTATTCGTCCGCCTTCGGTTCATCCGGTAATAGAAGTCACTGAAAAATGTCTTCAAAACTCTTATTTCAACAGTAAAGTATAGTGTATTTCCCGTTGGATGCTGTAAAGTCTGCAAGAATTGCAGAATCATTTTCGGTCAATATGTGAGGAATGCCATATTTCACGTTTTCATCAAAATTAGCACACCTGGGACACCAAGAGTTTCCCATTTCAGCCCTCCGTTAACTAATAACTACATTGCAGAGGTGTTTTACCCGCATGAAACTTAATAGCATCCTGAAGCAGGCTCCTATATAAGGAAAGAGTGCTCGAATGAATGAGAGTAAAAAAAAAAACGATTTTTTTGTCTAAATTTGGCACGTAGGCTAGGCTAAGGCGGATGTTTCACTATTGCTAAACTGGTAGAGTGTGAACGATCTAGAGATTTGGATTCAGGCACTGCTGAAACTGCGACGATTTTTCATTTAAGGTAATTGCTGGGTACATTAAAAACCTAATCATCTACGAAAGGTTATTCCCCTCTCTCGCCCTAGCCTCAAGAATCATCACAACGCAACAACTCTTTCATTTCAATGAACCAACAACAACATTCCTTTCTTTGCATAATAATAACTTTCATCATTGATATCTTGTGCGTAATTTCCAGATGAAAAAAGATCATCTATTGGTAACACTGGTAATTCTCATTTTGTACATCTTCGAAACCAAATTAGTCAAAAAATTTCATTCTCTAGCAATGCGGTTTTATTGCATATTCAGATGGCTTATTCATTCTACAGCAGATCGAATCGACGACATTTCTTTTCTCGTTTTCAGTGACCAACTCTGGGATCTGCACACTATCAAGGGCCAATTTCTTATCGTTTTCGCTTTTATCATCCTTAGCACGAACTCACTTCATAATGTGACATCCGTCAATCCTCATCAGACATAAATTGTTCTTTTCTCGATTACCTAAACCCAAAGAAGTTTTTCATCACGTCAGCAAATTATATAGACTGGAATTTGTTGTAGAAAGATGTTCTGTGTTTCTTTATACGGGACATTGGATAGGACACAGCACGTGCAAAATTTCAATCCAATTAATTTCTCGCACATTATCTTGTACTGATTTTTGTGCATCAGGAAATATACCTGTCATCCTCTCTGTCATTCTCGAGCAGTTGGAAAAGAAGAGTTGAAGTGGAAACTATAAAGGGCAGCGAAAATTCGAGCTCTAATCGCACAAACTTCTGACGAGGAATCCAACAAGTAAATCACTCTCACACGTTCAAATCCGCTTTTTTCAATACTTTCAAATGAACAAGTCTTAGGCTTCAGTTGCTTCATGCAGCTTTATATGGGAAAATATATAGGTGAGAACCTATGACTGTCTTGAATGCATTTAAATCAAGGCTAAATCTCATAATAATAAAGTTTCCTTACAAATGAGTGTGAATCTTATTGACTGTGGGTGATTTTTTTTGCGCAATATTCATGCTTAGTGATCATACATGCAGGTGATTTGCATAATTATTTCCTGTCACTATCTGAATAAAAGATTCTTTCTAGAACACTGCATTCGAGTGGGAATTATTATTGGCTTTGATTTGAAGCTAGTGCAAGAAGAGATGCGTTTGATATCAGTTTTCGATGTAAATTAAATGAAGTCTTACGACGCAACTTTTATGCAAATTTCATGAGTGCTTTTAATGACTATAATAACGATTCATCTAGTGCCGTCTTCATTTGCTTCAATGAAAGCTGTTTTCAGAATGCATAAGGAACGAACGAGGGAACACTCACGTGCCGACTATGAACCCATTGAACCCACTGAAGGTTCCGATCCATGGGATCTCGATCAGCTTCTTGGCCCTGATCAGGTTACCACACTTCTTTCACTTCACTGCTACTGGTTTGATTTTAAGGATTGATATGGAGGATTCGATAAATAGAGGGGTAAAAAAGGGAATAGAAGGAAAGAGTTAGAGCTGTTACCATTTCTTCCAAATGTGTGCAGTATAGGAAACAATTATGGGTTGCAAAGAATTATTTCCCTTATGCCAACATTTTTTTGGCAAAATCTCAACTAAAAATTGCAAAAAATCCACCGCTTGAGTGAGTTCTTTGGCTGCTTTGTATGAATGCAGTGGAAAATTTCGACGATTCGCAGCACACTTTAACGGGTGATGCTTATGACATAAGAAATTGTGAGTGGAGATTTGGGGCAATATTTGAGAGATGAAAGTGACACAATCCTCGACGGCAGTTGAGAAGACAAATTTGAAGTGGAAAAAGTGATCCGCGGAAGCGACTCGGTCGACGTGTGCAGCTCCCTAGACGCATTTATGCAACTTCACTTCATGAAGAAATATCATCGGGCAAGCAGACATACACACTTATTTTTCGTATTATCTACGCCTTTCAGTAATTGCCACTGGCATTTAAGCGTTTGATCGTGCAGCGCCCATTGATGTCGCGGAAAGAAATTCACTTAGTTTGGAATCGAGACAATCCATCATAAACATTTGAATATTAGGCTTCTAAACGTACCACCTCGACTAATTTCCACTAGTTGCCCTCATAATATTTGTGGCGAACTGGTCATAAAGTCGCATCTTCATAGTGGTAGCTCGTTTCATAAACTGGAAGACAATTTCCATCAGGAACTTTTTTCGTAAATTAACAAACTGAATTTTTTGAAAAAATTTGCGTCACCTTCATTAAAACGGACGTTGCAAGCAAGTCTCACAAAGGTTAAATCGTTTGCAATATCCTTCCATTGCTAAGATCGCAGAATGCCATAATATTTGATGCATTTTCTCTATTTGAAGTCATATTTCTCTTCACTAAATTAAAAAAAAAATTTTTTTTGGGGTTTTACAGAAGCGAAGAACAAATATAAGAAAAACGAATTTGTAAACAGACTTTTATAAAATGCTTTAAAGTTTTATGAAGGTAAAGCAAATGTATAGATAGGTTTTATTAAACATTATATTTATTATTAAATAGAACAAATTATTAAATTATTCAAATAGGACAAATTAAATTATTAAATATATTAAATAGAACAAACCAGATGGATAGGTGACTTTATTTTTAGTTGGATTTGTTTAAATAGAGAGCACATAAAACTACATAGAGTTTATATAAAAAGTTTTTTGAAAATAAATAGTAATTATGCGAGTAAACGTATAGTTAGATAAGTTATACACGATTAGTTAAATGGATAGATCATAATGAGGAGTCCATGAGATACATAACATAAGTAGAGACCAAGAGGAATATGGCGCTGTCGGATGAGCAGAACTAGGAAAAAAGAAATTTGAGGCAGAGGGAAACATTTCGCGAGTATAAACATAGAGGAAATAGACCACTGTTAACAGACTAGATATTGAGAATGTAAGGGTAAGACGCGAATTAATCACCTATAAGAGTACGTTTCGGCCCTTATCCGTTCGTGTGCACCTGAGTTATCGCGGGTCATCATCAGAATGATACGCATAACCCTGTTAGTATGAGAAGCTATAGAGACAACTTAATTGCGAGTAGAGAGAGAGACATGTAGAGATGAAAAGAAGTGGAAGAAATGAAGAAAAGAAATCTGCAGGTAAAATGTATATTAAGAGAAATACTTAGTAAATTAAATTAAAGCCCACCTCTATAAAATTCACCGTGTTGCAATCTGAAGCTTCACTAAAATGTTTTGCGAACCTAACAGAACATTTTCAATTTTCTGTAGTTGCTTATATCACATTTTACTGTTTACTTACTTCTCGTTATAAAATGCTTCCGACCCTTAATATTTGAGCAATCGCTTATATCAGTTGAGGAGTAGTGCCTGTGATGGCACATATTCAGTACGTCTATGTGCTTGAGAATTTGCAAAAAAAAAAAGAAATTGCAGGAGATTGCTCGCGGCATTATGCAATAAAGCTGCTTGATGCAGCTCCACTCGAAGGATCATTTGCCCAAAGTCGCTCCTCTTGAGACGAAAACGATGATCGTTAAAAATGATTACTTTCTGCTAAGCAGTAAAAATTTCATCACAGCAAATTTTTCCGAATGAAAAAAAGTTTCGTTCTTTTGCTCAGATTAATGTCCGTTTTGGGGAAAAATGTTGGATGTAGATAAGATCCGTTAGTGATTTCACGAATTACACTTTATCACTCTCCGGCTACAAAAATGCGCCGAGTGGAACGAAAAAAGTTCACGAATTAAAACAACGACAAGCCTTGAAGTAAACAATGCGCCATGAGCGTTTCTATTACGAGTAGCGGTCAAGTGTAATTTGATTATTATCACTGTTGTCTGGAAGACATCGCATTCCAAAATTCATCTTTTACTCGCTCCTTTCCAACGCCTCTCTTCCTTTCTTCCTTCCAAGCAGGCAAGAAAGCAAGAGATCTGATATTTCAAGCAATGTCTTATCTCTTGCTGTCCACCCCATCTGGCTATTTCGATGTGATCAAAATGGCAATGATGATTTGTTATTAAGTCGTTGTTTAAAAGTGCGCGTCCAATGTGATTTATTTTATTCATTCTTTTCATGCATTTTTATTGGCGCATCCAATGCCTGTTTATTTGCTTCTTTAATTTAGCTCAGGAAGCAACTAAAATCAGAATTTAGTTTATAGCAAAGAATGACCCGCAGTATCAACTTTCGAGTTGATCGTTCAGTTTCAAAGGGAGTTTGGGTCGCTTAAAAACGTCAGAAAAAGTTTTGCAATACAGTTAATCGGGTCGCATTTTATAATCGGCTGGTAATGAAAAACGATACCTTCATGCAGAAATGTGATAGTGTTCCTTCCTATTTAATTTTTGCTTACTATATGTTATTTAATACATCTTGATAATTCACAAATCTACTGCCGAATAGGTTGAAGAGGAAAATGCACTCCTTACAATCCTTAAACAAATTCCTGCATTTTTACAAACTTGCGATCGCAAATGTGAGAGGAATCTATATATATATATATATATATATATATATATATATATATATATATATATATATATATATATATATATATATATATATATATATATATATATATATATATATATATATATATATATATAGTGTAGCAACAAATGAGCAATATTAGCTTTTTTTAAAAACAAAAACAAGTATATTTATAATTGTAGTTAATTAATAATCAAAAAAAGGCCCTTCCTTACTGTATTTTATAAATCAGAGCAACCGTTACTGAAACAAAACGATTGATGCGATCGTTTGAGAGTCCTGATGCAATGAGTACCGCAACGCCACATGCCGATGCTTTCTTAGCATGTTTCTGAAGTGATCAAGCCAACAACAAGTTAATCTCGATGCAGTTTATTTCCAGCGTTTTTTTTATTCTACAGCAAAAATACCCTAACAATATCGTGCTATATGAATGAATTATAATATGCAAATTATGAGAAAACAAGCTGAACATTTTTCATCTGATCGATTTTTGTAAGCGCCGAGAATGTATGCCGACTAGTGCTATTGAGTTGAGTGAGCTTTATGTCACTCAAAAATTGTGTAATAAAAACTGACATGTTGCAATATTGCAAAACTTGCTGCATTATTGTCAAGCATTTTTCCTATTAGCCAAATTGCGAAGAGGAGGCAGTATTTTGGGCATTCAAGACTTTGCACGTCCGGAAGTGTAAAATTATAGAACGCTGCAAATATATGCTGCAACAATCACTATTGTTCTTAAAAGAAGTGTTTTCAAGAAATATTCGATGACCTCTTGGGATGATTTGCATTCATAATAAATGCCCTCTATATCCCTCACTCGAATGCTTCAAAAATGTTTATTCTATCAAAATACTTGGTTATTCCGCCGACGACTATACTCTTATTTGCTGCATCGAAAGAGAGTTTCTTATAGAATGATTTAGGAATTATTTTCAATGAGATTAGTGATATTATTGATGTATCGCCTAGTACCACATAAACCATAAGCATAAACCATTTATTAGAGAATATTTTGTTATAATATTGTGTAATGTTACGGAGCTGTCACGAATCAAAAACGCACTCTAATATCGACGAATAGTAGATGACCCAAATGTAGTTCATAAATTTATGGCAGCGGCTGTGCCCAAATATGCAAATTTCTAGAGATACACAGTTTCTCTGTTCGCTCCTAATTAAGTAACTAGTTTGTCTTTACGTCAAACTTTATAGCGTGCATTCACATCTTCTATTTCTTCTATACTTTATAGCACGTTTAATCAGAAAGACTTAACACTACGCTTAACCTCATTTAAAATGTCAAGAAAATCCTAAAATTTATCGACTAAACAAAATCAGAAAATATGCATTAGTAATGGGTAAAAAATTACTGTAATATATCATACCATGCATTAAACATGACCACTTGTTGTGGCGATTACGCTATACACGTAGAAAAGATGCAAACCTGATGAGAATCGAACTTAAAGTTAGGATAACCGAAGATCGAAGAGCCCAGAAAAACTAGATTATATTTCTTATGTAAATCACTTAAAATTTGCACTTCTCATTCTGTATACTTTTTCGCTCATAATTTCAATGCGGCCACATAGTTCACTCACGCAGATATGCGACTGGAGCACACATATACTTCTGAATGCATTAGTGAAAAACACTAAAAAACGACATGAGGAAAGACAATGTGTTGCTAACAGATCAGCTGAAATTTTTTTTTCTCTATTTCTATCAGCTTGAAAAAAAGAGTCGACCTACTCTGCACCTTGCCAAAAAAATCAATTACAATAAAAGTAATGAGACAGTTTATTCAGGAAAAAGATGGGAAAAAGTTTGTACTCATTTGTATCCATTTGTAGAATAGCAATCGCGAACGGCATAAAAAACTGGCAGACAAATGCCCGCAAGCTTGACAAAGAATGCACAATGCATCAAATGAAAATCTGTCGACGTATAACACTCCTATTTTTTCAATTCATCTATCTTTCCTCCTATAACATTTTCCTTCTATCCGCGTTCGTTTCGTTGACCACAAACTCAAGGAGGTGCATATACAGAGAAAGCTCAATGCTCTATATAAAGCAGGCGTCCATTCGCATTTTTCAATCTCGCTCCACCCTTCGCTCTTTCTAGCCACATCCCTCACCGAGGAGCGAATAAAACATATTGCTGTCGGTGGCAGACGAGACGCTTCAAAATATATTGCGAGCCAACATCACTCTCTGAATTTTATTGCTCAGTGAGATTCACCCGCAATTCCTTTCTATACAAGACTATATTTTTAATGAATTTCGTTTTCTCCTCATGGAGCATTCGTTTGTTTCCCATTCTAAATATTGCAACTTTTGTGTATTTATTCAGTCATTAAATTTATAACTTCCTTCACCCGATACGGATTATTCGTTCTAGCAGATTGTTTAGTCGGAATCTGACATTCTTGGATCTTTCAGTCTAAAATGGCCATTGTCAATTTTTCAGTCAAAAATGTCCACTATCAGTCTGTCCAGGCAAAAATGTCCGTTGTTAAATTTTTTAATAAAAATTGACTATTGTTAAACTGTTTAATCAAAAGTTACCATTTTCAAATTGTTCAACCAAAAATGACCATTATCAGATTGTTCAGTAGAAAGTGACCATTGTCAGATTGTTCAGCCAAAAGTAACCATTGTCATGTTACTCAATCAAAAATGACCATTGTGTGACAGATTATTTCTCACAACGACCACTTCGCTTCGGCACAATTTCTTTAGCGAACAAAGGCGCCTTTTTTAACGCTGAACAATATCCTAGCCTTTTATGTCATACCAAAAGTCAAGCGAAGATAATTTCTCCAAAACTGCAAGAAAGGCGCCGGTCAGCCCTCACGTATACTGTGCTCCCTATCACACAGTGTTTTGCGCTATACAGTGTTATACATTGTGCTGTGTGGTTCCTAGCAGCATGTGCTATACATAACAAGGAGGTGGAAGTTAAGAAATATGATGTGCTTAGAATAAAGCGCTGGAAATGAGCCTGCTGGTTTTTTTTTTTCAGTTGCAGCAACGATGAACAAAGTTCCATAATTAATCAGTGGATTCAGGAAGGGTTAAGGCGATGGAACTAGAGTGAGGAGTTGCTCGTTATTTTCATTCAGATCGTGACGACAATGCTTTTGCTCATTTTCGAACATACCACGTATAGAATTTTAGCAATTTTAGTTTAGCTTTACCGATCTCAACATAAAACTGCCGCAACTCCATAAAATTAACTCAGCATAGACTTTTAGTGAAGCTATTCAATCAAACTCTCAATGATGCACAATACGCGTGCAGTAGTCCATTTGTTATACGATGTTCGTTACGTTGAATACCAATTAAAATACGTAAGCAATTCAATGCTGTGTTGGGAAGTGCTCTAAAGAGTGAAATCTGTGCTGAACAAAACCTTAATGATGATATTCTGTGTGTTCTTAGTGGAACGTTTTTCGCAGTGGGCAAC